>JADBJO010000015.1:1528171-1533171 GCA_016801955.1 Conus betulinus
AAAAAAAAAAAGAAGAGGATATCAAAAGACTGACTCCAGACCGAAGTCAGTCCCGCGACACTCTTGGGATCACCTTCATCCTCAGGTCTGTATATATGACCTGTCCTCGCGTACAAACAAAACCTAATCGATCTAATCGATCTGTTTGGGGGTCCGGGCACACAAAACTGACATGTATGAGGGCGATCATGCAAAGCAGTGTTTGTTTCTAGCACAAAGACCGTGCAAATACCGTGCACGCCTCATCAGTAGATGGCACAACAAAACTGAAGTGCTTCATCTCTCTGTGATGTGCTCCTGCACCACATCACCACAAAGTCCAGTGACAACGGTCTACGCGCGACAGGAATTTGCAAAGTCCTGGTCACGTCTGGTACAGCGGCAACAACCGGACCAGGCTAGAAAACGGGACTGATTGGCCCAGCAGGAAATGATCAGAAAGAGTGGCATGAGACTGGACACAATACCCCACACAGATTTATCAGCGAACAATTCCCACTTAGTTGCAAAGTGAGGCGACTGCAGGCGGGAATGTACACAAATCTAAACAAAATTTAAAGAGTTTTTATTCGGCGCAAGATGGGCGTTGCAACGCCGAATTTGACTGAGATATGTGATTGCTCGTTCTTCAGTTTCGTTGTCGTGAGTGTCGTTCATCTTGCTTGGAGCTCTTAGAGGTCGAAAAGCATCGTGTTTTGTCTTGTGATCCGTTTGTCCACGTTGTTTGGAGGACTTATTATAAATACTTTTTTTTTTAAAAACCCTGTAAGAACTCACTATGCTATGTGAAAGCAGAATGAACCTCAGAAGAAGCCAATCCACGAGACTGAGAACTGTGCCACAAGAAGCTGGCAGCTTGAGGAATCGGGCCTCCGTGCCAAAGGCCTGTGGACATTGTGGTTGCCAGTGGAGAACACTTAAGAGGGTTGAAGTCACGTCTGGTATGATCTCCTAGTCTATATCAGCTCGGAATTTCTAGTAAGAATTCCAGTGCCCTACAGGCACTGGCAGAAGTGGTTGAAGTGTGTTCCAGCTAGATACGGTTACAGAGGAGAAACAAAACCCAGCTTCGTTAGCTTTAATTTCCAGGTCTACGACAGGTGTCCGATAACTGTGAACTATTTTGGAAAGACACCCGTCATGTGAGCTGGCCTTGTTGGGGAGGGGGGGGGGGGGGGGGGGTCAGTCAAGACTGAGTTCAGTGGTCGAGTCACAGGCATTGCCCGTGAAAAAGTGAGCAGATGACGGCAGAAGGGCATATAGGCGTCATGACCTGGATGCGTTCTCGCCCAGTGATAGCTCCGACATGGCCGTTTGCGGTCGGCTGGGCTATAAGCGACGTTATTTACTTACTTGCATTACTTCCTTGCCTCTCCCCCTCTCTCCCACCTCCACCCCGCTCCAACTATTCCACCCACCGCTTTCTACAGTGCTATACGAAGTTAAGTCGACCGTCGCTGCACGGTGACTTTTCTCAGTGAGGGGCAACGGAGGGTGTTGTCCACTTCAGCCCCCCCCCCCCCCCCCCCCCCTCCATTCCTAGCGTTTTCTTCCCACTGGCAAAACGGTCTGTAATACAAACATACTAGCTTAACAAGAACTGGCCGTTAGTCCACGGCCGCGGCAGTAGCTTTCACGCATTGCATCATCACTCCACTGCGTGACTCGGCTTCACGCCAGCTCTTAGTTACTGATGCCAAGCGCGAAGATAACAAAGGACACCTATAGTGTTGGCCAAGCTGGAGAGCACGCACGCACGCACGCACGCACACACACACACACACACACACACACACACACACACACACACACACATGGCCGCACGCACACACACACACACTTAAAACAAACAGCTTGGGAATATTTTAGAAATGAACAGAACGAAGATGCTCATGTTCAGACACAACATAATCCTCTTTTTAGTATTGACTCAATTTCAAAAGCATCCAAAATCTGCACATTTATGATATGCATCAGTACAGAAACTTCGTTTCAATATTTCATCGTTTGAAACGGATGCTTTTAGAACTAAATATAGCTCTGCAACACAAATGCATATGCGGGGAAACAAAATGACAAGAGATCATGTTTTGTTCAAATGTGCGCCTCTCAAGGCATTTCTGCCACGTTTATCAGGCATGTCTGTGACAGATATTTTTTTCTGATGTTGATTTTGCTTTGAAAGTTACTTTCGCTTGATTTGTAGCCCAGTCAGGTATTTGCTTTAATCTGACATGATAGGGTGTGTAGGTTTGTTTGTTTATTCGTTTGCCACACACATTGTTTTCTGATGTTACACACACCCTCCGCACACTCCCACATGGCCGCACACACACACACACACACACACACACACACACACAAACACACATGGCGCGCGCGCGCGCGCGCGCGCGACGACGCGCACACACACACACACACACACACACACACACACCCCACAAGGTCAGTCCCCATTCGTTAACACCCACACACCTCTCGTGTGTGTTTGCTTGGTTAGGCTAGCGCGCGACGTCAGCCGAGCCGTGTTTTGGTTCAGACCCGAAAGCCTATGTGGCCAATCAAGACTCGCGTCTCTCCACGCGCACACAAGTTCTGCGCTCCCACGACCAGCACTCGCCCAAAGCTGTTGTCAAAATCGTTTGGTCACAGTTTGTAGCTGGTAAGTAACAATCACCATAGAAAACATTCGTAGAATTTTTATGAAAACTTCTAAGTATAGCGCATACTTGCAAGGGATGAGGTATCAACATTGGTTGTGTGGTGCAGAGAGAGAGAGAGAGAGAGAGAGAGAGGGGATAACGTTAGGCCTACTGCGGAGGCGACAACGAGAGTTTCTCTTGTGAGACAAGCGCAGCGCGAAATGATATTCACCACGTGGCTCTGACAGGCCGTGCACTGTTCTAGAGATCAGCAATCGGTTGTGCAGATGTGCATTCACTGCATTGTTTCCTGGCACTGCATTGCAGGAGCAGTCGAACACTTTGTTGCTAAATTTAGCTAACCGACTTTTTTTTTTTTTTTTAGTTTGCATCCATAGGTGCGCGCGAGGCGACCTAGAAACAAGAAGGCGCCTTGGTTGCTGTGATTTTTGTTGAAGTGTGTACAAAATCTTGTGTACGAGGATTAGATAAATTAACGGATTTACAGAAACAATAGACGTAAATCACGTGCGAGCACGTGTGTGCGCGCACGCTCGCACTCACATATACACACATGCACACACACACACACACACACACACACACACACACACACACACACACGTACACACACACACACACACACACACACACACACACACACACACACACACACACACACACCCGTACACACACACACACACACACACACACACACACACACACACACACACATGTTCACGCGCGCGCGCACGCACGCACGCACGCACACACACACACACACACACACACACACACACACACACACTCACTCACTCACACTCGGAACAACATAACAAGAGATTTTCTTTTCCCTCTTACACCATCAGGTATGTTACAGAATGTTGTTGAAGGCTTAGTTCTCACTTCTTACCAGAGCCAAAAACATATTTGATCAACAGTGATACACCAAAATGGGAGAGTAATGAAAAGCATTTATGTGAGGAATACAGAGCTTGTACATTTGATTAAAGCAGTGGACAAATTAAATCAGCATCTCCTTTCAGAAACTGTTTCAAGCGGTTTCTTTGATTTCATGTCTTGTAAGCAGTGCTACATTCACTCTGCCCATTCTGGCTCTCCAGCACATTGCCTCGGAACCAGCACTTCACATAGAGCAACAATATCAGATCGTCATCAGGATCCTCAGTTGAGGAGACATTGCAATGCTGCTGAGTTACTTCTGTAATGTTCAACAGAACATACTTTCTGAGGTGTAGTGCATGCTACTGACAAAAACAAGAAGAAGTGGAGGAGGCACATGAGTGAGCATCTCCCTCCAGCAAGCATCACCACGTCCATTTAGTGACAGTCCCCATGAATCTGTGGACATCGAGGAGTTGGGCTAAAACTTTGTTATACAAACATTTTTCTGGTGTGCAAACTTTTTTTTTTTTTTTTTCAATTCCTTCAGCATTTTCCAGTACCAATCTAGATAGACCGTGGAAATCTAATCAGTTAATTTATTGACTCCATAACCTTGCCAGATTGGGTGAAGGTTAATGTGTCTTTTTTTTTTTTTTTCAGACTTATCTTGTGATCATCTGAAGGGAGATCATGTCTTATCAGGCTGTTGTGGTCTTGTGGTCAGACAAATGGGACTCAAATGATTCCCTGATAGTCAGTGCTTTACCTATGTGTAGAACAAATCATAGTCCGTTGATTCAGATAGAATGTGTTTTCTGACATTGCATCCACTGCTTGTTGTTTTCTTTCTTGCTTTTTCTCTTCTTCTTCAATATATATATTTTTTTTTAATATCAATATGGAATGTGTTTAATTGAACAAAATTTCATATGAGAAATAGGGGAGATAACTTTTGCTGCCATAGTGAACTAATTACCTGCCCGTTGCTCAAAACTATCGCTGCTTCTGGCACTAATTTGCCTACCACAGATACAGACACCAGGCTCAGTGAACTAAACAAGAAAACAGCAAAAAAAGTTCCAAGCTCCAAGCCTGCATGTATGCCTTGACCTCACACCTGTACACAACAAGAGCTGAAAAAGGAGCAAACACACATTAACATTGACATTTGTTTAAGATTGACTGACGTGTTCTGATGTTGAGTATTGCCATGAAAGGTTTTCTATCACACTCTTTCATCTTATTTATGAATATACTGATTATTGTTCTGTTTTTATAAGGATAAGCGAGAGAAAAAGAAAGAGATTTCATTTCAAAAAAAAATGTTAAATTTGGCACTGAGCTTAGTACTTTTTCCTTGCATTCAGCACCCTGGGCAAAACAACAACAGCAACAACAACTGAAAGGAAAGAGGGAGAACCAGTGCAAGATATAAACACAAGCATCATTCAC
>JADBJO010000015.1:1538171-1550671 GCA_016801955.1 Conus betulinus
ATCAGAAGACTTCACAGTACCGAAGTCTGCAAACTTCCATTTCTCTAATAAACGAACTGAAATTAGCTCTGCAGACCTGCAGCAATTCTGCTCCTGGTCTGGATGACATCTATCACCACCTTCTGAAATATCTCCTAGAAAGCTGTTTCCAGGCTGTTCTGAAAGTCTACTATCATATCTGGACCACAGGATGTTTTTCACCCTCCTGGCAGAAGGCCCTCCTCATTCATATTCCAAAGCCAGGAAAAGGTTTATGAACCCTTAAGTTATCTCTTGAAAGCTCTGACCAGCTGCCTTTGCAAACTAATGGAAAAGACGGTTAACTCTTGTCTTATGTAGGAGCTAGAAAATCATGGCCAAAGAATAGTGTGGTTTCTGCTCCTGCCATTTCTACGGTTGACCATTTAGTCCATTTTGAAACCACCATCTTGGATGCATTTATTAAAAAAACAAGTGGTGGTTGCTATCTTTTTTTAACTGAAGAAGGTTCACAACATGTTCCCATTGAAAGATCCATCTACAATGCTTAACTGGCAGCTTTGGTCCTGGCTCTTGAAATGGTCTTTATATCAAAACATAAAGACTTTCTCATTCTATCAGACTCGCTTTCAGCTTTGAAGGCCATGACTGGCTGTAACCTCAACCACTCTCAGCTGCTGAAATTGTTCGAAGTATACACTCTCTCTCAAATATGACGGATACAATTTAGCTTTTGCTTGGGTTCCTGCTGGCATTCCAGACAGTAAGGGGATTAATAAATTTGCCAAGAATGTCACTAGAGTTGACCAGATTCTCTATCCCTCTCACAGACCTCAAGCCCAAATCTCAGGCTTATGTCAAAGACCTCTGGCAAGAGGAATGGAACCCACAGACAGAATACAAACTCTTCCAGATCTGTCTAAACCTGAAACTATGTTCTAGCCAAAAAGACAAAAATACAGGCCACAGACCACTCATGCTACACCCACTCTTATCTTTTAAAAAGGTGAAGAAGCTCCACATGCATTCCGTGTGATGTACCACCTACAGCAAAACATTTTCTCATAGAGTATTTGGACTGGAAATACATGAGGTCAGATATATAAACACTTTACAGCAGATTCCATGGAAATCTTGTCCATGGAAGTTGCCACCTAACATGATCTTTGAGTTTCAGAAAAAAAGCCACAATTTTTAATCTAACATAAGGTTTTAGGAATGAAAGAGTGTAACGAAATTCTGGTCTGTTTCTAGAAATCTGTTTTAAGGAGTTTTTGTTGTTGTCCTGAGTGTGTGTGTGTGTGTGTGTGTGTGTGTGTGTGTGTGTGTGTGTGTGTGTGTGTGTGTGTGCGTGCGTGCGTGCGTGCGTGCGTGTGTTTGTTTAATCTATTTTGAGAGGAGGCATCAGTGAGATGACAGCCCTGATATTGCCGTTTATGATCAGCTGGGCTTTTAACAACATGGAATAATTCTCTTATCTATTTTAAAAAAATTTAAACGTTTTGATTAGATTACTGCAGGTTAGCATTTAAATTAAAGGTGACAGTCTTTTTTCAGGAATTAATCTTTACAAAGATATACCATATGAAAAAAATAGAAAATTAAAATTGTTCTTAGTCTCACACATTTTTGTGAGTCAGATCAAATGAAGCGATGTTAATGATCATGAATGCATTCAAGGGAGATGACTCCATTTGCCTTTCAGACAGCAACCCATTATGCACTTGTGGCGAGATCCTGACGCATATCACTTATGACCTTGGCTTGATGGTTTGGCACGTTTTTTTTTTTAGTTTTTAATGCAAATCAGATCCTGGTGCATATATATTCAACTGTTTGTTTGCAATGCAATGTTATGTGAACTGTTTGTTTACAATGCAGTGTGATGTAAGTGTTGGTTTGTGATGCAGTGTTACATGAACTGTTTGTTTGCAATCCAGTAATGTGAACTGTTTGTTTGCAATGCAGTGTTCTGTGAAGGTTGCTTTCCCCCCAATGCAGTGTGATGTAAGTGTCACATCATAGCCTTCAGTGTGAATGAACTGTTGGTTTGCAATCCAGTAATGTGAACTGTGTGGTTTGCAATGCAGTGTTCTGTGGAGGTTGCTTTCCACCATTGGAAATGCATCACATCATAGCCTTCATTCTGAAAGACATGTGGTTAAATCCCCTCGAAGAGATAGTGCAAGCACCAGTGCTGTTCTTGGAGAGAGATAGAGGTTAGGGGGAGAGAGAGAGGATGGCTGACTCTGACTCTCGGAAGCATCGTGGCTGTTCTTGGAAGCATTGTTACTGTCCTTAGAAGGATGGTTACTGTCCTTGGAAGCATTGTTACTGCCCTTAGGATGGTTACTGTTTTTGGAAGCATTGTTACTGTCCTTAGAAGGATGGTTACTTTTCTCGGAAGCATTGTTACTAGGCACTTTCTTAAAAAGGCATCTCCAAGATCCATTAAGTTTGGTGAAGGTCTGTGTTTTCCAGAATTCCTGTCTTGCATTTTAATTCCATTTCTTTTTCTTTTGTTACCAGGCCTCCTGTGATGATCAACTGCCGAAATGTCAAGTGGGTGACGAGGCTGCAGGTGGTCATCACCTCCTCCAAGCTCATCGCCCTTGCCATCATCATTATCATCGGCTTCGTGTATTTGGGTCAAGGTGAGGCTGTGTTTTTATTCCGCTTGGTTGAACAATTCATTAAATTACAGAGAAGAGAATCTGTTTGTTTGTTTGTTTGCTCTTCTTTTTTTTTTTGTGATGTGATGCATTCCTTGAATTATACTATCGGATGAAATGTATGAATTACCATGTGCAGATATGTACACACGCATGCATGCATGCTTGCATGCACATAAGCACTCTTGCACACACGCATGTGTGTGTGCACTTGCTCACGTGCACACACACACACACACGCACACACACACACACACACACACACACACACACACACACACACACACACACACACACACACACACACACACAGCTGAAAGACAAACGTTTTATCAAAGTGAAAGTCTACAATTAAAACCATAATTGTGACACTGGCAGATCGCAAACATGTGTATTTCAACAGAAGCAAAGAAATGTGCCTAAGCAAAAACCATGATCATGAAAAAAATAAAAGAAAGCTGTCTCCCTTAAATCTTACTAGAATAAAGCTTATTCATCTGGTTCAAACAGTTATAGCTCTGCCTCTGTGATCAGGGCCCTTGTGTACTAAGGTGGTTGCCCTTGCCCAAAAGTTTGAGCAGAGATTTTCCTTCCAGCTTTGCTTGACTTCTGACTTCTTTTCAAGTGGAAGACATGAGATGTCAGTGGGTCCGATTTTCCATCTTTTCATTATCAAAAAAAAAGTGAATTGTCAGTTCCTGGATTCTTTAACAATGCATATTTTAAAGTGTGACTTTTATGATGATGATCTGAATAATGAACAGTGAAAAATGCTTTGTTTTACCTCGCTGGTTGACCTCTTATGGAGTTGGAAGAGAGAATTTGTAGTCTACATGTATGTATATTCATGCCTTGATGTTACATTATGCACTGCCATTCATATACTTTGACATCACCGTCACATCCAATGTGCGTGCTGTTGATATAGACAAACATTGAAACAGCTATAGCAGTATATTTCAATCCTTTGATTCACTTAGCGTGGAGAGTTGATTTGGGGACGGCTCTTACTGTTGAACTTTCACGGCTGATTGTCTGTTCTTTTGACATGATATGTTGGCTCACAAAAAGGAAAAAAATTGTAGTTCATTCAGTTTTGAGTGAAACTTACTGTTGAACTGTGTAGATTATAATAGATTTATCTTTTTTGTTTGTTTGTTTGGGAATAGACTTATCTTTTTTGTTCGTTTGTTTGTGAACAGATTTATCTTTTTTTGTTTGTTTGTTGATTTTTTTTTATCAAAATGTCTGTGTTTGTTTACATACGAACTCTAACAACAGAGAGAGAGAGAGAGAGAGAGAGAGAGAGAGAGAGAGAGAGAGAGAGAGAGAGAGAGAGAGAGGTTTTTAGTGTGGTCGGCCAGAGGACAATAAACACTGATCCAGTAAGAAAGACAGCTGGACCTTGGAGCTGTAGACTCCAGGGAAACCAACAGCTGCTATAAATATATCTCTAGTTTGCTGATTTATGGCAAGCTGTCGCCACATCAGCATAACTTGCAACAGGAAGAAGATGCGTCATCTGCCTTTTGAAACACCCACAGCTCGGCTAAAGCTTGATCTTAGTGCTTTCAGGATAGCAAATACCTTAATGTTCCTTGTCTTATATATATTGTAGTGAGTGAGTGAGTGAGTTCTTTGATTTAGAGTCTGTTCACACTTGGTGATATTGGACTTAAAAAAAAAAAGGGAGCAAGGGGAAGGGGAGCGTTTATAAAAATCTGTGAATTTGATGCATGGAAAGCACGTTTGCTATTTGCAGGATTTCTGTTTGTGGGTTATTGTTTTGATAGAATCATGTACAGTCACATCCACGTTCGATTCTTTGTACAATGAAGTTAATAATTATTGAACAATGAAAAAGAATATGGTCCACTGACAGAAAATTTGAACAATCACATGGTACACATTGGAAAACTTGGTTTTGCACTAATTCAGTCAAAGCTTGTATATTAAAGATGAGAAGCGTTGTAGTAGACATTAAAAACAAATCTCATTTGATTACTGTATGCATAGAATTTACTAATGACATACAAAGAATGTTACCTTTGGTATTGGTGGTGTTTTTGTTGTTGTTGTTGTTGTTGTTGTTGTTGTTGTTGTAGTTTTAAAAAATGTCATAGTTGAGAGCTACTGTTGACATAACAGATAAAAGCAGAAACAGCAGTATTACTACATTACATTGCTAACAGTATTTCTGACCAATATGTTTTTTTTAGTAATGTCACACACATCTAATAGACTCATAAAAGCCATACAGAAATGTAATAACTATTGAATCAGTCAGTCAACTGACCATTAACAATGATTTGAAAACTTGTATTTTGGTATGGGTAAAACCTTGAAAAAAAACCTCCAGGATCCTTAAAGTCTGGTTGTTTAGATGAAGGAAGTCCTGATAGGAAGTCCATCTACTATATGTTTATGCAAAGGAAGATGGTCCAGAAAAAAAACCCCAAGTCTTTAAGAGAGGGTGTCTTTCCTCAGAGTATAATCAGAAGATGTTTATTGAAAAGCTTCAAGATATTACACAGTCTGCACTTGATACATGAAATAGTACAGGTTAAAGAAAAAGTTGATGTCATGGAGACAAGACTGATTCTTAACCAGTAAGTTGAAATGAATTTTGTTTTTAAGTTTTGCTGTTTTCATCTTCCATGCTCTCTCAGTGACTCCCCGGGTTGTTCATTTCAATCACACCATACACAGCTACACCCAGACTTGATCGTGTCACACCCTAGTTCCGACAGTCAACAAGGAGCAATCTGTGTCAAGTCTCCATGAGGCTATCAAGAGATTGCACAGCTGCAGAGCTGTGTTGGTGTCCTTCATTTGAGTTTGTCTAAATCAACGTATGCAGACACCATGTATCAAGTCTGCGACTAATGATTAAACAATTGCTATGCACCAGATGCTGTGGCAAAGTGGTAAGCATTGCGGACTCCCAGCTGGGAGGTCGTGGGTTCGATTCCCATCACATCCATGTGGGATTTTTCTGCCCCTACCCAGAGTTGAGTTTGCAGTGACCTCAGTTGGGAAGACTTTGACCACACAGTAGAGTTTCATCCACTAAATGGATGCATCTCTGAGAGTGTTGTTCAAATTTCCTGACTAACACTGCAGGTATCTGTATCTCTGGGCCTGGGTTGACACTGAGATATATCATGAGAGTAAGCGTAGATTACAATGCTGTCATGCAGTCTTAGACTGGAATGGAAATCTGTAGTAACATCATCATCATCCTCATTCTCATCGATCAGCATTGTAAAAAGAAAATGGCTGCATCACAGAGCTTGCGTGAGTGAGAGTTTCCCTTTAGAGGGCACTACCACATATATCAGATGATGGTGTCCATGAACTTGCTGATACTGATGACATTGACTTTAAACTCACTGTGCGTATGGGTGTGCAGAACAAATTTTTGTTTGTTTATTCTGTTGGAATAACTGTTCACTGTTCGCATGATATGTGTAGACAGTAGGCACAGTAATAATTTAGCATGCTAGCATTGCCCCACTATCTGAAGAAAGGTACAGCTTAGGGCTGGGCAGATAGTATTATAAAACCCCTCTCCCTCTATACACGTTTTTGCATTCATGCACACACATGCACGTACGCACGCATGCATGCACACACACACACGCATGCACGCACACACAGTGATAACACACACACACACACACACACACACACACACACACACACACACACACACACAAACATACAACACACACACACACACATACAAACACACACACACACACACACACACACACACACACACACACACACACACACACACTTATTCAAACAAACGCATGCACACACACACACACACACACACACACACACACACACACACACACACACACTCAAAACAAACACCACAATGATTGAAAAAAGCCACCTGCCCTCTGGCAGTTTTGTCGGACAGAACCTGACACACACAGAGTAGTTCTCACATTTGAGATGTCATGCTGCTAAAGGTGTCTGTGATGTAAAACTGAATTGGGTTACAGAGTTCCCAGGATCTGCAGGCATGCCTTTATAGGACTGGGTGCCATCTTGACCGAATAGAATTTTCTGCAAAGCTATTTGGTTTGAGGTTTGAAGCTTAGGAGTTTAGGGTGAACTGTAGCGTTTCCTTTGTCATTGAATGCATTGTGGTGAATTTCCTTGTGTCAGCTCACTTCCTATAGAGCCGAGTGGCCAGATACTTCATTTCCACACCAAGATGAAACGAGCTTATCGTGCACAACTCCCACAGAGTCAACATGCAGACCTGACCACGCATCAACACCAACCAGAATTAGCCAGCTAAACAAATGGAAGAAGAGACCCCTTAGGGTTGTCAGTGTCAACTTCCACTCATCAGTAGAGAAAAAAACCTAAGACTCTATTTATGACTGACAGCATGAAACCAGATATTATCAGTGGGACAGAGACTTGGCTCAATAAAGAAGTAACTGACAATGAATTCTACTTACTGATATTTACAAAGTGTATAGAAAAGACAGGAATAGACATGGCGGAGGTGTTTTGATCGCAGTTCGCTCCAACTTCAAGAGTTATGAAGTACCAGAACTTTCTGCTGATTATGTAAAATGATCTGGGCAACCATCAAACTACACGGCTGTAAAACTCTTCATGTTTTTGCCTACTACTGACCAGACGAAGGTGACGAATCCAGCCTTATTAAGCTTGGTGAATCCCTCGACCGCTTGGCCACACACTCAGACTTCATCTACCTCATTAGCAGGGATTTTAACTTTCCTGACTGTGACTGGGCTACTTTGAAATTGAAAGTACCTGACTCTTCCCACCCAAGACTTCACAAAGATTTCATGACCATGCTGCAGGACCTTGATCGAGAACAGATGGTCCTGGAACCTACCCACTACAACCCCACCACGGACCATTGGAACACCTTGGATTTGTTCATTACAAAACTCTCCACAGCTCATCCCAAGGGTTGAAGTACAACCTGGCATTTCAGATCATGACATTCCATTTTGTGAGTTCAGTGTGCACTCTCAGAAGGTAAAGACTCATACCATTGTTCAACAAAGCCGACTGAGAGGGAGGGCATGAGGGCTGACATGCTGTCTCTGCACACAGAGTTGACAAACGACCTTCAAGGACGAGACCTTTCAACAGATGAACTGTGGAGCCGATTCAAATCGGCTTACGAGACAACAGCGAAGAACCACATCCCACTCAAGCAAGCCACTTCCAAAGACAATAAATTGTGGATTACAGCAGAAATCAAGAAAGAAGAGTAAATACCAGCCGCCGTGGCGAAGTGGTTAGCATGGCGGACTCCCGGCTGGGAGGTCGTGGGTTCGAATCCCATCAGAAGTCATGTGGGTTTTTTTTCTGCCCCGACCAGCTCCTACCCAGAGTTGAGTTTTGCTGCGGGCTCAGTTTGGAAGACTGGGACCACACAGTCGAGTTTCATCCACTTAATGGATGCGTTTTCTGAGAGTGTTGCTCAAATTTCCTGACCAACACTGCAGGTGTCTGTATCTCTCGGGCCTGGTTGACGCCGGGATATATTATGAAAGGAAGTGTAGAGTACAGCCCTGTCATGTAGTCTCAGACCGAAATGGAAATCCGTAGCATCATCTTAATCATCCTCATTCTCATCGATCAGCATTTAAAAAAAAGTCTCAAATTCTGTGGCCCTTCATGCCTTGCTCTAATGGTGACCTCAATTTCGATGTCCTCTCCACATCTGTGTCCTTGGTTTGGTTCCGTCCAGGTCACCGGTATCGGCGGGTCCATGGGGGCTGCCGTTGGACGGATGTGGTGGCGCCCTCCGGAGGGAGAGAGCTCACTCACGCCGGCTCCGCGACTAAGCAATTATTGTTGTCAGTAGGGGGTTTAGTAGGTGGTGTCCTGCGTATGTTAGATCAGAACAGGCGCCACTGAACACCACTGAAGTGACTCGGCAGCAGTGTAGTGTCTCCTCTGGTGGTTGCCTCTTGACGACTTGACATTGACTGCTCCCTGTGGATTGCCGGTGCCGGGGCTGTGGCGGGGCCGACCGGGCTGTGGCTGTAGACGGGGTGTCGGAATGAGTGGCGTGGGTGCACTGCCTCTGAGTTGGCGCAGATGTTGGGACAGCAAATAAAAAAAAAAAAAAAAAAAAAAAAAAAAAAGCGTAAATGACAACAACGAGTTTACAGAAAGAAGAAGAGGGGGACAGACGAACTGGAGGCTGAATAAAAAAAAACTGCACATGATCCGCCATTCATTGGACCTACATTAACGAGTCAGTCACTGCTGAAACTGAGTCAGTGTCAAAGCGTCAGAAGAAATTTTTTACACCTTCATCGACACCAGTGCACTTCCCCCCTCAAAGTCGACGGACAACTCGTCTCTGAGCCTAAGGCTCAAGCCGAAGTCTTCAGTAGGCAGCTCCAGTCTGTCTTCGGTGATGGGCGGGATTACATTGACGAGGAGTTCGATGCCAAGGTGGAGATGAAGCCTGTTGACCTGTATACAATGTTGTCAACCATCACTGTATCAGAGGCCGGCGTCCACAAAATCCTCCAAAACCTCAATCCTTACAAGGCTTGCGGTCGTGACAACATCCACCCAAGAGTCCTGCATGAGGCTGCAGATGAAGTAGCCCTGACACTAGCTATCATCTACCAGTCTTCTATCGACACAGGCGCAGTACCATCAGACTGGCGTGATGCCAACGTTACACCCATCTACAAGAAAGGGAACCACTATGACCCGGCAAACTACCGTCCTGTCTCCCTTACCAGTGTGCCATGTAAAATCCTAGAACACCTGGTCACTAGTGCCCTTATGGACCACTTAGAAAACAACAAAATTCTCAGATCCGAGCAACATGGCTTTCATAGAAAAAGATCCTGCAAGATTCAACTTTTGGACTTCACTGAGGAACTGAATGAAAACGTAGAAAAGGGACAGCAGTCAGGCATAATCATCATGGACTTTGCAAAAGCTTTTGACAAGTAAATCATAGTCTTTTGATCCACAAACTTAGACACTATGGTGTCACCGATAAGATCAACCAGTGGCTCAAATCCTTCCTTTGGGGTAGACATCAAGCAGTCATCGTTAACAACGCTACATCAGACTTTTCGGTGTGCAATCAGGAGTTCCACAGGGATCCGTCGTTGGGCCAGTGCTCTTCCTGGCATACATCAATGACCCTACCAGAGCAATTCACCTTACTGATGCATCTGTTCACCAATGATACCGTTGTGTATCGTGTCTCTCTGCCACAGAATACGACCGACACCAGCTACAAAGAAGACCTCCCAACACCTCGAGCAGTGGGAGAAGAGCTGGAATATGGCATTCCACCCAGGGAAGTGTATTACCCAACCCCTCACCAGAAAAAAAAAAAATCCTTCTAACTACCAGTACAAACTCCATGGGCACACCTTGGCAAATGTCACCTTGGCCAAGTATCTTGGAGTCACCCTCACCAAAGATTTGTCATGGGGTTCCCACATCCACAACATCATCCTCAAGGCCAACAAGGCCTTGGGGTTCTTGCGGAGAACCTGAGAATGAGCTCCACCAAAATTAAAGAGACGGCCTACAAGACTTTCGTACATCCCATACTGGAGTACGTCTGCACAGTATGGGACCCACATGATGAAACAAATATCAACAAAATTGAAGCAGTCCAGAGGAGAGCTGCCAGATTTGTCATTAACAGGTACCACAACACCTCGAGTGTCACCTGCATGATCAACAAACTCAAATGGCCCTCCCTCCAACACCGACGGAAAGTAGCCGACTTACCATGCTGAGGAAGATCCTGAACAACGAGGCCGCATTCAGCATGGACAAGATCAGCTACGCCCCCTCACGAAGACGATGTTGCCACCCTCTGAACAACTTGTTCAGATGCAGTGCAGGACAGACTACAGACGATATTCTTTCCTTCCGAACACCCATCCAGGAATGGAACGAGCTGCCTAGTACTACCGTGACAGCTGACACTCTGGACACCTTCAAGTCCAGAGTGCCACCCAGTAGTTTAGTTAGGTAGGCCAGCCCCCCCCCTCCCCACTCTTGACCCCCAATCCCCCCCCCCTCCCCTTCAGAAAAGCAAAGATGTAGTAGTCTGCCAGGTAAACCCACTTAGTATTTGTGAGTTAGGGTTAGGTTTTATTCTCACTGTCTAGGTCTTTCACTTTCTATCCATAATTCTTTTTCTCACTCAGCAATCCTCTCAAAAGCAGAAAAACCAACATGATGACTGAGGCCATTTAACTGGATGATGTTGGTGATGACTTCCTTGTCACTGTTCAGTTGCAGTCTTTTTTTTCCCTTTGACACTTGTTGCATTTTCTTGGTTCTTCTTGGGATTACAGTTCAGTGTTTTTTTTTTTTTGTTTTTTGTGTTTTTGTTTTTTGCTCATGTGTGTACAAACTGAGTGTGTATAATCACACTGTTTCAGGTGTGTGTGTGTGTGTGTGTGTGTGTGTGTGTGTGTGTGTGTGTGTGTGTGTGTGTGTGTGTGTGTATGTGCATGTGTGTGTGTGTGTGTGTGTGTGTGTGTGTGTGTGTGTGAGAGAGAGAGAGAGAGAGAGAGAGAGAGAGAGAGAGAGAATGTTGGCTCTATCTCAGCAGTTAAAATTGCTTGCAGAAGTAAACTTGCAGAACTATAAATAGGAATAAAGCCTTTCAAACCATCTTTTTTAAAGGGCTGTAATTGTGCAGTTAAATTTTATCAGTAATATTTTGAATATACCAAAACGAGTAGGCCCTATTTTCCAACAGAAATTGTGATTTTTTTTTTTTTTGTATTCTTCAATAAAGTGAATGTTAAATAATAATGATGTAAATATTGCAGCAACAAGAAAGCAGCTAATTAAAGATTTAAAACAGGCACACTTGTTTTCACAATAAGTTGTTAATAAAACAAGTGTGTTATAACTTCGTCTTTGTGATGGCAAAACTTAGAAGAAAAAAAAAATTCATGTGACCGTTAGTCGTTTAATCCCACAAATCCTGTGCTATTGCAGTCAATATTTAGAAAAAATATCCTCCCAATTGAAGGGAAAAGTATCTGAAAGGAAAAGAAAAAAGGTGGTGTGACTGTCCATGATTTTACAGTCCCGTGGCCTTATCAGCAGTTTCAGCTGACTGAATTAAAAAGGTCACAGACATTAAAAAAAAAAAAAAAAGACAAAGTGAAAGGGACACCATGAGAACTGAAATGGACACTCTTTCTGATGCAAGGCGGCAAGGGCAAGGAAGTGGTAAGAAACGACAGATCTATGCTGAGCAAACAAAACCTTGGGATCTTTGGTGTCATGTTGGAGACCTGAGGAAGGATGCTCTTGTAGAGATTGCGCTCACCTTGGAGTGGGAGAATCCTGGCCATTTTGTTTGAGTCTGTCACAAGATGTGTTCTCGTCTGTTTTCCTTCTCTCTGCACTAGAGGTGGTGGTGGTTTGTGTCTAGTCTTTCAGATGAAGGGATGAATGGAGGTTCTCTGTGTGGCTTTGGCATAGCTCACATCAAAAGAAAAACAGGGTTAGAAGGTCCATGGTGAAATTGTAGCAAAATGCTGTTTGATTGGTAAAAAAAAAAACAAAAACAGATACAATCAGAAAAAAAAAAAAAAAAAAACAACAACCCGGGTTTATGTGATGATGCATTTTCCCTGAGCAGAGTCACCCATAATTATTTCTTATTGAAAATCTTGTCATAATCAAGTTATGTAATACCATGCCATACCATACGATGCCATTGCACAGCGTAGTATAACATAGCATAGCATAGCATAGCATAGCATAACTCATCATACATACCATGCCATACTGTATCATATTATACCATACCATACC
>JADBJO010000015.1:1555671-1570671 GCA_016801955.1 Conus betulinus
TGTGTGTGTGTGTGTGTGTGTGTGTGTGTGTGCATGCGTGCGTGCGTGTGTGTGTGTGTGTGTGCGTGCGTGCGTGTGTGTGTGTGTGTGTGTGTGTGTGTGTGTGTGTGTGTGTGTGCATGCATGCGTGCACATGTGTGTAAGTTGCACTCTTTTCATATCCAGTTTGTATCATTAACAAAATGCCCAGAGTGCCTTTTTGTTTGCATTTTGACCTGGGGTGTTTTATATTCTGAAACATGTTGTATATGGCATTGTGAGATTTATTTCGACATCGGGCTGTATAGGCCAGTGTGGACACAGGATCTGCAGTCATGACAGGATCAGTGTCAGCACATCCCGAAACATTTATCATCCTGTGTGCACATCAGTCCAGCACGCAGACCATGGCACATTTTGTTTTTCCTGCTCACTTATAACGGCGTTGATGTGGACTAGTCTGCTGGGCACACAACTGCAAAAATGACAGCTGCCCATGTCTTGAATATTAATGGGCCTCATACTGTTCTAAAGTGGCTTCTTCACGTTTACTTCAAAACCAGTTTGCAGTCCTAAGAGATTGATTATATTTCATTTTTTTCATACACTAATTTTCCAGTGATTTGGCAGATTTATAAAATAAGTAAATAAATAGATAAATGCACAAATGAATATGGCTTTGAAACTGTCGTCAGGAGTTATGACAGTAACATCTCAAATAAGGATGTTAGAGTGTGATTTCATGAACTGTGACATTGTAGTTGTTTTTAACATGATTGCTTATCTTACTTGTCAAAAGTGATCAGATCGGAGTGATCCAAGCACCTGTTTTAACAGCTTAACTGAGGCACAGGAAAGGGATGATGAAGACAAGTTGGAACTGTTTTGCGGAATAATGGCAGGGGAATATGGATACAAGTGGGAAGTGTGAACAGAAATGTTCATTTACTTGATTGTGCCTCATAGATCTGGAAGTGAGATGACAATTAACATTGCAGTCTGTGTCAGTGATGATTTAAAAAAAAAAATTCTTTAATGCTGTCTCATCCTCCATGTCAGTCCATTGACGTTACCCCAGTGCCGCTCAGTCTGGCTCCCTGTCCACAGCCACACCCTGGCTTGACGGACTGCAGCCCCAGCAATGGCAATCCAAAGAGAGCAGTGATGACAGATCTTTCCATCTTCACATTGACTGCCACTTGGTGTAACAATTGTCGGCTGCTAAAATTCAGTTGTTGCAAACTGTTGTGTGTATTTTCAAGTCAGATGTTACCAAATTTCAAATGTGCCACCTTGTCTCACAAGAGTCACAAGAGTTTTATGTCAAAATAAACATGGAGCGCTGCTGATACACAGACTTAATTCTTGATTTATCTTGTACTCCAGTCTGTTAATTGGCCGTGCAATGCAACTGCTTAAAGATAAAAGGTTCAAGTTCCCATTCCCTTTTGGCTGGTGGGGCAGTGGATTTCCAGAGGTTCACTGTGTCAAGAGCAAGGCATGATAGAAGGTGGAGCCCATCTCATCATCTTCTGCCACCTTGAACCACCTCTGAACGGAATCAGGTTTCCGTTTACTGCTGGATGGACAGAAGAGGTTTCGAGCCAAAAAAAAATCTAACGCCTTGCATGGTTTGAACTTAAGATTGTCACAGGCAAACACTCTTAGCGTTTGCCTTGGATCCTAGCTGCTTACATGTGGCAATGTTCAGAAGGAATGTTTATCATATGACATGCCTTAAACAAATCACTGTGAATGCTTGGACTTCTTTTGAAAGCATCTTTCAGGTGTTTGCCTTTGATTTTCTGTGTCTTTGTCTTGTGAAAGTCTCACTGAGAAGAGAAGCAAATTCCTGTCCATGACTTGGATACCTTTATTACTGAAACATCAGCCTGCTAGTCCTTTCCTTCCTGGTGGCTTATACAGAGGAACTTGCCAAGAAAGAAAGAAAAAAAATGAAAATTAATGTTGCTAGTCATTTTTTTCTTTTCATGTCTGTTTTTACTGGGTCTCAATGGCCCCAGCACATTTCTGACTTTTGCCAGGCCATAAAGAAGGTAGGAGGGGGGTGGGGGGTGGAGGTGGGGGTGGGGGGTGAGATGGGGGTTGAACCAAGAGATTGGAACTGAGGCAGGAGGGGGGGGGGGGGGGGGGGGGAAGGAGGAGGAGGAGAAAGAGGAGGTGGAGGAGAGATTTTTAGGGGTTAGTTGGGAGGGGGAAGGGGAGGGGTGGATGGGCAGGATCTGCTTGGAACTGACCTTCATCCTGAGAATCAGGCTCTGAAGTGTAATATTGTTATTAAGATATCAATAAAGTTTGTAGATCTGTCCCCTCCTTCATGTGGAACAGCTCACTTGGTAAAAAGAACAGGACTTGTGATCCTGGGGTTGTAGGTTTGAATCTCTGCTTGGCCATTTTGGTATAGGGGAAGTTTTTTCCTTCAGTGTTAACATTGGTTTCAACTCTCTTTCTGGAAAATTCCTTTGAATGATACTACATACCAAGGTTCTGTGTGTAAATGCATGCATAATATCTTTTATACACCTAAAATCGCTTTGCCAGCTTTCAGAAGAGGAGACCAGTTTGACGGTTGGTGTGGATGACATGTATACACATAACATGCATCCTCTCTGAAAAATTGAAAGAATGAGTGAAAAACTGAGTGACTGATATCTGACTGAATAACACAGGAAATGACAGAATGTTGCTCCAGCAGGCAGTGTCTCAGTCAGCTCTACCAGGTTGGCAGCTTGTTGTATAAAAGAGAGTGTTGATCGTAAAGCACTTAGGGCTTGGTCTCTGACTGAGGATAGGCACTTTATAGGTAATCTAAATGATAGTAATGATGATAATCATGCATATCCATACAGATTTCAAATCTGTCCCTGCCTTTGTTGCATTCTTCCTTCTCTTTCAGGTGACTTCAACACAAGAAGAGTTCGCTCCCTTTCATTGTTTTTCTCTACTGCTCACTTGTTCAGTTTGTGTTTTAATTGTTGTGCAGGAAATGTGGAGAGCTTTCAGATACCTTCTCTGATTCTGACTTCAGTGGTGGAGCCATCGCTCTGTCTTTCTATTCAGGGTTTTGGGCTTACAGCGGATGGTAAGTCTTCTGTCAGGAGTGAGTGTGTGAGAGAAAGGCAAGAGGAAGAGAGATAAAGAATGAGAGAGAGAGGGGAGGGGAGAGAGAGAGAGAGAGGGGGGGGGAGGAAGGGAGAGAGAGAGAGACAGAGGGGAGAGAGAGAGAGAAAGGGAGGGAGAGGGAGAGAGAGAGAGAGAGAGAGAGAGAGAGAGAGCACATGCACACCAGTTTACTTGCAGGTATTGATGTATATAAATGAGCAGTGATGTGTATGCACACATTCATGAATGACATGTCGGTAAAGGATCATCACTGCAGTTGTGAACTTACCAATAGTTATGTTTGTTTTTTTTTTTCAGCATGAAGATGATCTAACAGTAGTGTTAGAGTAACCTTTCACCCTTTCATCTACACTGTTGCCAAATGAATATGAAAATTCTGTTTCTGTATTTTGTCTGTTGGAATTATTCCAACTGTAGCATTGTTTTTATTTATTTATTTATTTATTTTTTGTGATTGAAATCACTCTTCATTTGTTCAAGCAATATGATATTGCACCAAACAGTTTCATTTCCCAGAATGCTTTAGAGGATGTGAATTAATAGTATAATCAGTAATGCAGTGAAGCAGATAGTTTCAATGTAATATTGTATTCATCAAATATTTAAATTGAGTTGTAATTAGATGGCACTCAACAACGTGTTACATTATTTCAGGATCATTGGCAATTGCCAGCCACCTCTTCCACTCAAAAAAGAAAATCTGTATACTAATCTAATCTGAAATGATATTATATATATATATATATATATATATATATATATATATATATATATATATATATATATATATATATATTTGTCAGGTTAAAAGCAAGCGAAAAAACAAGCTTGTTTTTTAGCTTGCTTTTAACCAGACAAATGTCGCTCCCATTGTGGTTGAGCACTTCTTTTAAAATAACGTTGATTCTTATTACTTTTTTTCTTTTATATATATATATTCCTTTGAGGAAAAACATCACAGACCCAAATCATGTTGGCCCACATTGAACGCCAGATATGAATCACACTTCTTTTAACATCTTCAACAGTTCTGCTTTGTGTAGTGTTTGGATGCTGTAGGATTCTCTTTATTACAAATTTGTAATTTGTTAGTTTCTTTATTTGTTTGTTTGGGGGTTTTGTCTGTTTTGTCTTTTTTTTTGTTCGTGTGTGTGTGTGTGTGTGTGTGTGTGTGTGTGTGTGTGTTGTCACCAGCTTCAAATATTTAGGGGTAGATTTTAATCGAATGGCTTTTTCAAGAAAAACACTTTTGATAAAATGTCATTAGCTGTGTTTGAATTGATACAAAAGGCAAGAACAAAGAATTTACCTATTCATGTTGTTATAGATTTATTTGATAAAATGATTGTTCCAGTATTATTATATGGTTGTGAAACATGGGGATAGAAAATTTAAAAATATTATTGATAAATTTCAGCTAAAATTTTAAAAATATATCTTGCGCTTAAAAAGAAGTACAATGACGAACATGATTTATGTTGAAAGGGGATGTTACCCTTTATCAGTTACTGTCTATGTCTGAATAATTCAATTGTGGGCTAGTTTGGTTCAATCTCCTGTTAAAAAAAAATGTCAGTTATGTTCTATTCTTTCATGTTACATTTATACAATAGCGCAGTAACTGGGTTTCCCTGGTAACACATGCAAAAACATACTTGTACAATCTGGTTTTGACTGTGTTTGGAGCAATCATCTTTTACAGACATCAATACATTATGTAGCAATGTCAAAAATAGTTTGCAATGCTCTTTTCGTCAAATATGGCAACATGACATTGAAACTAGCAGTACTTAATTTTTTTTTTTTTTTTTTTTTTTTAACAAATTTTATAAATCTGATATTTAGGAGGAGAAATACTAGTATTATATATTTACCCTCTTATCAAATTTAGATGTTCTAATCATAAATTACCAATTGAAGTAGACTGTCGATTTGCTATTCCAAAAGAAGAAAGGTTATGTAATAAATGTGACATGTCTGCAATAGGTGATGGATTTCATTTTATCATGGAATGTTCATCATACGTTAATTTGCGCAACATGTATTTGCCAAAAAGAGTTCTCTCTCCCCAAAACCTGTCTATAATTTTTGTCAAATGATATATCTTCTACTAATCGAAAACAAATACTTCTATTGTCAAAGTATATTAGATTATCTCAAGTGCTGTAAATGTTGGTCTGTGTCAGCATTGACTTGAAATTTATGTTTTATTTTGGCTTGTTTGTTTTCCTTTTCCTGTTATTGCTTTAAACTCACCCTTCCTCCATACCCCAAAAGGAGTAAAAGGAATGAATATTGTTCTCTTTCTCTGTGTGTGTGTGTGTGTGTGTGTGTGTGTGTGTGTGTGTTCTTTCTCATCTTCCATTGGCCTTTTCCCATGCTGCTCATCCCAGTTCATCACATCCTGCCTGAGCCAGGGTTTTCCGTCCAAGGCCTTTGGGCCGGCTGTCCACTGGGAGCAATCATTATGAAGTTGTGTGTGTGTGTGTGTGTGTGTGTGTGTGTGTGTGTGTGTGTGTGTTTCTTTCTCATCTTCCATTGGCCTTTCTTCCATGCTGCTCATCCCAGTTCATCACATCCTGCCTGAGCCAGGGTTTTCCGTCCAAGGCCTTTGGGCCGGCAGTCCACTGGGAGCAATCATTATGAAGTTGTCATGAGGCAACCCACCAGAGGAGACACAGCACTGATGCTGAATCACCTCAGTAGTGTTCAGGGGGTCTGTCTGTTCATATCCAACATGTGCAGGACACCACCTGCTGAGCCCCTTCAGGTGAAAGAAGAGCTTGACTGTGGAGCCAGTATGGGAGTCTTTGTCTTAGGGAGAGGAGGGTGGAGTGGGAGGTGGGGAGGGTAGGGGGAGTGCCACCATGAACTTCCAGTGACAATCCCAAGGAGCTTATCAACTCTAAAGACTGGTTTTTCACAGATACAGATGTCATGGGGGAAATCAACACTGACATCATCATATTAAGAGTAACACATAAAGGGCTGAAGAATTTAAAAAAAAAAGGAAAAAAAAAAGTGATCAATGAGGATGGTGGAGATTAAGCTCCCGAGTTTCATTTTGGTCTGAGGCTGCCTGACTGGGCTGTACTCTATGCTGTCTCTCATAACACCCGGCATCAACCAGAGGCCCCAGAAATTCAGACACCTGTATTATTGTTGGTCAGAAAACGTGAACCATCTCAGAAACATGTCTGTTGAATGGGTAATACTTACCTGTGTGGTTCCTGTCATCCAGTTCAAACCCACACTGCATGGAGAAGCTGTGGGTAGGAGCTGGCCAAGGCTAAAAAAAATCTTATTAATACAGACCTTTGATGGGACTCAGACCCGTGATCCCATAAGCTCCCAAGCCTTGAGGCTAACCATGCGCTATAGATGTTGGGTCTTTTTGCCATAGTCCATTGTTGTCATTAACATTTGAGATGCATGGACCTTTTAAAGCAAACAAACTACAAGTACAACAAACGTAGAAGCAGGAACAACAGCAATACAGCACAACATCATCTGTGGTGACAGTACTAGCAATAAAAAGAACAGGTTTGAGAATTTGTAATTACATGTGTGTTCTTTCTCTTCTTTTTTTTTCAGGAGTTACTTGAACTTCTTGACAGAAGAGTTAGTTGAACCTCACAAGTAAGTTGTGCCTTAGATGTTTGTATTGATAATTTGGGTGTCTGTGCCACAGATAAACAGATTAACAGATTTCCGAAGCAGATAGGGATCTTCAATGCAATCTGATTGGAAATTCTGACATTGTAAGAGGCTTAATGCATTCATGGAGAGGAATGTGAATACATTTATGGAGAGAACTGCTTATTGAATGTGCAGCCTTTTTTTTTCCCAAACAAACGCAGATAAGAAAAAACAACAAAAAAAAAGCTTCTGTCATGTTGCTTATGATAATGATCAGGCTCCATTTTATGGTTTACTGTGTATGGTGTGTGCATGTGTGTGTGTGTGTGTGTGTGTGTGTGTGTGTGTGTGTGTGTGTGATCATTTATTAATAATCTGACTGTGAAATGATATAAGGAAAAAGTAAACAAGGATAGAAGCGGAGACAAATGCATCCAAGTGTGCTCGCACGCAAGCATGCATGCATGCACTCTCCCTCCTCCAAATGATAAAAGATAAATAATACAAAACATGTACAATAATTTGCAAAATAAAAGTTCTTTAACAATTGTACAATACATATATCTAATACCAGTAATTTATCAGTTGAAATTTGAGCTATCACATTAGTTTGAGTAAAGTTTTGTAAATTGAATGATCTCTGAATTAGAATGGTGTGTGAGGTAGTGCTCATTGATCAAGGTTCAAAACCTTACTGATGCATTTGAAGTATAGGATGATGACAGTTGAAGAAATAGCATTTGAGGTATGAGAGATATGACATTAAATGTTGTATTGTGCAGAAACTTGCCCCGGGCCATCATGATCTCCATGTGCACAGTCATCTGTGTCTATCTGGTCGCCAACATTGCATATCTTGGTGTGCTGTCTCCGCAGCAAATGACAAGGTCCACTGCTGTTGCTGTGGTGTGTATTTTACCTCCTTTGTTTGTGGCATTGGATAAAGAAGTATTTGTCAGACCAACCTAGCATGCCTGATCCAGTTTGGGTAAGGTAAACTAAAAGCATTATTAGTATATTAAGTGAGATCAGTAATTCAGATCTTTCTCCAGAGCAATATCCATATGTGTGAAAAGTATTTTTGTACTTTGTGGTATGTGAATTGTGCCTACTGTTCTGAAATATCTGCAAGATTTAGTTAAACCAGTGTTTGTTTTGTTGATGGAAATCAGTTGCATTTTGGTAGCAGATCATTTATATTTAGACAAAGCAATGCAGGGATATAGAAAACTGGGTCTTCCCTGATGGAATAACCTAAAGAAAACAGTTTTCTGTTTTTGTAGTCTGCAAGTATGTGTCGCTGCTCAAGCTATTATATTATCATCTCTGTCCCTTTTTAAGTCTACAAAGTTTACAGCAGTTCCAGTGGTTATCTCATATGCTACCCAAAATGGCACTGCTTATTATCATGATTGATCAGACAGTTGCCATATGAAATGGTGAGACACGTTTAATCTTATGCAAGTTCTGTTACCAGACTGCTCACAGCTTCTCTTCATTGCTACCGTTGTCGAATGTTTTTGAAACAATTTATGCAAATTATGCTTACTTTTAATAACTAGTCATTGAAAGAAATTATACTACTGCAGTAATTGTCTTACAATTGTTCAATGGATAATAACTGAAAAGTGGTTGAAGGAAGCATGTTTTCCCACATCCATTGATTTTGATCATTGAGTTTCGAATTTTGGCATTATTATTATCTTTGATTATTGAGATTTCTGAAGTGTTTATTCCCATTGCTGTTCTGGGTATTTCTGTTACATAGGGTTCTGTTTGAGTGTTACATAGCATTTCTGTGTGTGTGTGTGTGTGTTGTGTGTGTGTGTGTGTGTGTGTGTGTGCGTGCATACGCGTATGTGCGTTCGCGCGTGTGGTGTGTGCATGCATGCGTGTTTGCATGCATGCATGCATTTGTGTGTGCGTATGCGTGTGTGTGTGTGTGTGTGTGTGTGTGTGTGTGTGTTCCAGACATTTGCGGAGCACACAATGGGAGTGATGCAGTGGCTGATGCCAGTTTCTGATTGGTATCTCCGTGTTGGGGACAATCAATGGCACCATTCTGTCCATGTCAAGGTAGATTGTAGCCCCACACCTCTCAATGCTTTCTGCTGCATCTTCTTCTGCTTAATTTTTGTTTTTTTGTTTGTTTGTTATTTTTTTGTTTTTCACCTTTTAACTGCAACTGATTTCCCATTGTTAATTAACCACACTTGGTATTCTAAAGGACTGCTTTGTGCTGGATTAACAAAAAAAAAAGAGAAAAAGAAAACAAGATGAAAATGTGAGTTAGGTAGTTGTAGTGCAGTTAATTGTAATAGTAGCAAAAACTACAATTCTGAAGTGGATGCGTAATTTTTTCAGTGGGATGAAATGAATGAGTCAAGTTAAAAAAGGTAAATTTTTGTATATAGTTTGCTGCTCCTGACTTCAATTTAAACTGTTAAAATTGATAGCTTACATCTGGTTTTTGAAAATCTGTCAGAAGAATGGTAGTCTCTGATGCTATGCCTTCCTGTTGTAAAAACAAATTTTATCATTTGTTTAATTTATTTTGAGGGGCCTAATGTCAAACGATTAGAGTGTTAGCCTGTGGAGCTGACAGATGGTTGTAAGTTTGAACCACTCATTTAGTGTGATTTTTTTTTTCTTGGCTTGAAAATCCTCTCAGTCCAGCCAGCAGTAAAGGGATACATGATTCAGATCAGGGAAGGTTAGAGGCAGTGGAAGGAGAAGGATAGCCTCTGGCTTTGCTCTCTTCTGAACATGATGAATCTCTGATAGTTCACTGTGCTTATGGCCAATAAGCTATAGGAAATTTTAACTGTTTTTAGCCCTTCTATTTTATTCAGTCTAGAAAATTCATGTGCTAGCTATATTGATGATTTTAGATGTACTGCATATTCAGAGAAAACCGTGAGCTGATCTTCTTGTTATTCAGATTTCATATTTTTCATTTTGTTCTCATTAGCCCAGAATAATTACTTGTATTTCTCATCGTGTCCTTCTTTCCAGATTGTTCTTCATTGGGGCCCAGAACAACCACATGCCTCTGTTCATGTCCATGATTCAGTACAAGTACATGACACCAGCCTCCTCACTCTTTGTCATTGTAAGTGAACTACTGCCTTCGATTTTTTTTTACACCACAGATTTGGCAGAAAATATGTGTATCTTATCGATTTTGTTTATGTTTTTCATCTGATTGAAAGTTTTTTTTCCTGATTTTAACCGATAAATATATTAAACTCCATCTTCCTCTGCCTATTCTCCTTATTCTCTGTAAATGTCTGTGGGTGTGCTGTGTTTCTGCCTATTTTTCTCTGTCATGTTGTCAGTCTCTTTGACTGCCATGTTTATATATTGAATGATAAGCTTAAAGTTGGTGTGCAATATCCAGTTTACAATTTCTGTGAAGATAATGAAGACAGCAGCCAAAGTTCAGTAAAAGAACCATATAAAGAGTATCAAATGAAAAGTTTGTATACAGCACCCAGTTTATCATTTTTCCTCCTCGGGTATGAAGACAGTAACCAACCCTCATGAAAAAGATAAACATAGCAGTTTTGGGGTCTGTGTGTGTGTGTGTGTGTGTGTGTGTGTGTGTGTGTTAGACAGACAGACAGAGAGAGAGAGAGAGAGAGAGAGAGAGAGCGTGTAAGACTGTCTGTGTGTATGCTTGAGTTTGTGTGTGGATGGGTGTGTGTTTGGGTGAATGTTTCCATGAAATGAGACCATGTTCATTCCCAGATTAAAACTGGTGAAGGTCTGTACTTGCAGTTGTCACTGTCGCTGTGCTTCCAAACATCAGGCGATATCTGGTACCTCATTGAGATGGAGGGTTTTGGCTTCGCCACTGTGCTGAGCATGGTGTTTGCGGGCCAGGTGTACCTTAGGTATAAAGAACCAGACTTGCATCGACCCATCAAGGTACAGGCTTAGTGACAGCTAACTCTCAGGAATTTGGCAAATGCAGTTTGAAGCCTTGAAACTTATTCGATGCTATTTCCCTTTTTATCATCTTCTCTCCGTTATGTAGGTTATTGTGTTCAGATAATTGACAAGGAAAAATGGAAAACTTCTTTAGCTTTTTTGTTGAATGGTATTTAGTTTAGTTTTTCTCCTCTGTTCCCCCATACCCTGTTCCCCTCACCCCCATCCATGCATCTGACTTCCTTGTTTTGTTTGACTTTTTCCATTTCATCTCCTCTCACTTTCCTATTCCTTTTGTTTCTGACTTTTCTCAGTCATGCCCATCCACCTGCTCCCCTTTAGTCCTTTGTTATCTGCATCAGACCCTGTCCAAACATTGCATATACCTTTACAAAATTCCCAAGAGGATAATGCCTCATTTCCCAGATCCATGAGGAATCTGTCAAAGCGAAACATTGGCAAACAAAACTTAAGGCTAATGTAGTTCCAAAGAAAAAATGGTTGATTCTACAGAGCACTCATCGCAGACCTCAAATTCTTCTTGTTTGAGTCCTCCCTCTCCCTCTTCTCTCTCACCTTCCCCCACCCTCCAACTCCCATCCCCACTCCCCCACACCCCATTCCCCTCCACACCCAGCCTCCTCCACCCCTACCCCCCCCCCCCACCCCCACCCCCCCCCTGGTACAATAGTGAAAATATGTAGTTGAAGAGCTTTTGGTTCATATCATAAAAGACTTCTGGTGCTTTTCCTATTTCTGTTTGAAAGTCATCACTGGGCCTGGATTTCATGTATTCCCGTGTAATTAATGAGAATTTCAGAGTTCTCTGACATACATGCTAACTTACAATATCACACAGTGTGAAACAGTATTTACAAGACATGACTAAATACTTCTCCTGACATGCTATGTTTATGTTTGGCTCTGTTTATTGAATATTTTGTCATGGACTTAGAGCTGCCAAGTGCTACACTTTTGGCATAGATAGCATGCTACGATTTCATTGACAATACTTTGCTGCTACACAGCATAACAGAATGCTCTGTTCAAAAACAAAAATTGAAAAAAGAAACCTTGAAAATGCTTCACAGACTTAGTAGCAGTATCAATGGAACTGAGATAACGTAGATCTTTAGACTGTAGACTTGCTCATCAAAAAATGGCCAAGTTCAGGAAAGAGAGGAAGAAAATGCAGAAGAAATATTGTTAAAAGACAATTGTGATCATGCCGTCTTATTCACTGGTTTCATTGTTGTCTATTTGGATTTTTTTTTGCAGGGTAAGTCAAGACTGTACAATCATATTAAAATTCTGCCTTCCTAGTTTACGTAATGTTTGCATGCAAAATAAATTGCAACTGAAAGTGTTTTTGAATGTGACTCTTTATATTGTATATGAGTGCTATGCTTGAATTAGGAGTGCTGGGCTTAAAATGACAGAAAGCTATGCTTTGTACTTTTGACTTCTTGGCAGCTCTGTGGATTCCTAGCTGACTGCTATGATTAGAATTGCTTTATTGTTTTAATGTTTTTTTTTCCTGGAATTTCTTTTGAATTGATATCTTTTATGACTGTTTTTACCTCTGTGTGTGAATACACATTGTATATGTGTGTGTGCGCACACACATGTGCATGAATGCATGTATACATGCATACCTCTGTGTGCATGTGTATGTGTGTGTGTACGTGTTTTTGTGTGTGTGTGTGTGTGTGTGTGTGTGTGGAGGCAAGGGGATGCAACATATTCTTTTTTACAAATTATCATCACCATTACCATCACCAGTCCTCTCTTTATCACATCATTTTTGTTGTTGTTGTAGGTACCTATCGCCTTACCAGCCATCCTTTTCGTGGTGAGTTTGGCAATCGTGGGCTTGACATTTTACCAGAAAAGTCAGTGAGTCATTGACAGCATTGATGATACTGGCTGTTGGCACTGTGCTGTATTTGCTGGGAAATCGATGGACCCCCAAGCCGAAATCGATTCAGTCCAAAATCAGTGAGTCATGCGATTTGTTGTTTCTATCATACAGAAATGCATAGTGTTTTGATGTGATTGAGGAGAATAGCGAGCTGTTGTGTGCTGTGTTGTTTTTATGATAGAATTCTACAAAAAGTGTACCAGGTTAAACTGATTCTAGCTATGATCAGTGTGTAAGCTTTATTTGGCCATGTTTTATGGCCTGTAGTGTATAGTTGCATCTTCTTCCTTTCATTCTATGGAGAAATGTTCAACAAGGATGGTCTGTCTGAATTTCACAATCTCATCTTCATCTTTTTGTTTACTTTCAATTCTCAGTTGTTTGTTGCCTTTCATTTTGGTGGCTCTCTTCAACCCAACTTGTCGATAGTGATTTTGTACTGTTTGATCCATTTTTTTTCTCTCATTTATTCTCTATGTTTCTCAGCTCTTTTTTTGCATGTCCACACCTCATTTGATTGTCATGCCTTGCTTAACCAGTAGTGACACTAGATTTGGTTGATTAGAATATTGAGCTATTACATGGTGAGTAAAGCCGTATGCACACTATTTTTCTTTGTTTCTATGGTCAGTCTTGCAGACAATTGAATTTTAATTTAATTCACAGAGCACAATGAGATTACTGTTTCTGTTCATTATGCCCATGTATATATAGGCGTTAGTTTAGGGCTATGATGTATGAAATTTTTGACAGCATACTTTGTATGTGCGTGTGTGTGTGTGTGTGTGTGTGTGTGTGTGTGTGTGTGTGTGTGTGAACTACTACAAGTTGACCCCCACAAAGGTGCACCCCATTTCAAACCTCATTCCTTGTGTGTTTTCCTAGACTGGCTGCAGTCCCTCAGTTCCTGAACCTACCATCATCTGTCTGTCTAAGCCTGCACTCTCTACCACTCCACACCACCATCACAACATAAGAAGTTCTATCTGTTGTTTTGAACATTCTTAAAACCATGTGTCATTCCCCCCCCCCCCCCCCCTCTCCCACACTTCAAATTTCAGACGCTGTCAACGAGTTCATCCAGAAGCTGTTCATGGTGGTGCCTCAAGACAGCCCTGATGACCTGGACTGGGATTAGCCCCCTCCCCCCCCCCCCCCCCCCTTCTAGTTAGTAGTGCAGCAAGGACCTCTGTCTGACCTGGACTGGTGGTGACTGGGATACAAGAGAGATGCCAGGCTCAGCTGACAGACACCAAGCCTGTCGGCCATGAAGCAGCTAGCTCTGGTGATCGGGGTATAAAGATGCTGAGAGAGAATTACTGCAGATGACTGAAAATGTGCTCATGTACGCACTCATACACATAGACACACATGCATGTACACACAGAGACACACACACACACACACACACATGCATGTATCACACACACACACACACACACACACACACACACGCACGCATGCTCGCATATATTCACACACACACAACACACACACACTCAGGCGTGCGCTCACACACACACACACACACACACACACACACACACACACACAGATGTTTTCCCCTTCCCTTCCCTCAGTGTCATGAGATCTGTGGTATGATTATATATAAATGGGCATTTGAGATTATGAACCTCATTCCTTATAAGACCTGCTCAGTGTAATAGACCTTGGTCTTTGAAGTCTAGTTTAAACATGGCTGTTTTTCATTTATTGTCTGTTTTATGCATGTATGAATTACATTTTTTTTCTTCAAAGGAATTGGTATGAATGTACATTGTTCAAACAGCATCCACATGAAATTACAGTTAATTTACCTTTTAGAATCTGAGTTTTGATATTGACAAACTTGGCTGTTGGAGTGTTGTACAGTGTATTTAAAGAACAATAAAAATTTGCCTTTTGTATTATTCAAGTATGCTGTTGTAGAACAATCATGTAAACCTCTTGCTTTACGTGGTGAAATCAGAATTTACGTCATGATTTGTGAAGATATGTATACTTGAAACATGACAGATATTTTGGCGTTTTTTTTGTTTCTTTGTCTGACATTTTTAATTTGTATTGCTCAGTGGAGGGAGAAAATGATGGGGAAAGAAACAAGAATATTTAAGCTTCACTTCATAAGGTGAGAAATGTGACAAGACCAACTACAAAAGATAACACTTATGTCCGGTGATTAAGCTCAGTTTAGTATAACTGGAGGTTTACGTATCATGACTGTCAGGGTTTTCTTTTCTTACTTGGAAAACCCTTCACATACTAGGAAGACAAAATGAAGAGTGGCAATTTTTGTTACCCAGGTTCAAGTGAAAAATATTCATATTTTGTGTATAGATTTCAATATGCAAGCATGCAAACTCTCACCACTTGACTGTTGACCC
>JADBJO010000015.1:1575671-1585671 GCA_016801955.1 Conus betulinus
CGAAAATGTTCTTGTCTGCTGTCGATCAAACTTGAAATCTGCATAACTGTATATTTTGTTTTTTGTGTGTGTGTTTGTATTTGTGTCTGTTTTCCTGTAACATTGCAGTCTTTTTAATTTTCTTTCATGTTTCGGTAACTTGGATCTGCCGTTCTGTTCATCACTGGCTTCAAAGCACTTGCTGATGACACCAATGAAGCATAGTTTCCCAGTGAATCTCATACACTGTCTGACATGGTTTCATTTCTTTTATGAATAATATCTTTTCTCCCCCAGCAATTTTTTTTTTCACAGGCGTAGAGTTTGAAAAGTCAATGGAAAAGTGATGTAAGAAGTCATCTGTTGTTTTTTTTTTTGTGGGGGGGGGGGGGGGGGGGTTTGTTTGAAGAGAAAGGAGACAGGAATAGGGGGGGGGGGGGGGGGGGGGGGAGAGAGAGAGAGAGAGAGAGAGAGAGAGAGAGAGAGAGATTGATGGATTTAGTGATGATATCTGTTCCTAACATAAAAGGACTGCAAGAAAATACTTTTTCCTGTCAGGACATTTTTTCCTATTAGGGACGAAAGATACAAACATGGACCATTACCACACAATAATTATGGAAGTAATCATAGCAAGGGCAGTGATGATTCGTTTTACCATTAAAGAAAACATTAATACACACTAAAAGTGTTTGTCACACACACACACACACACACACACACACACACACACACACACACACACACACACACACACACACACACACACACACACACACACACACACACACACACACACTCAACTACACATTACATAATATCTCTTAACGGAAAGAAGATATAAGAAGCGTCAGTCACCAAAACAGTATAATCAGCATAGTCCAAAGAGGAATGAATAGTGATCATGAGGCAATCAAGTTCAAGTACACCTTGCAGCATATATTCATATTCGGCACTCTTGTTCACAAAACAAAATTGGATTTCAAAGCAGTGAGGAATAGGAGAGAATGCTATTGTGGAGAGAGAGAGAGGGAGGGAGGGAGAGGAGAGAGAGAGAGAGAGAGAGAGAGAGAGAGAGAGAGAGAGAGAGATTCCAATGTTCGTTAATGTTATGGAAAAAAAGGAAAACCAAGAAAGAAAGAAATGAAACAGTAGAAAAGCTAAACTCAAAAAAATAAGAAAGAAGAGAAGAAGAAGAGAGAGAGAATAATCAGCCAGAAGAAGAGAGAGAGTAATCAGCCAATCAGAATGTTTGGGAATGCCTCATAGAAATAATGAATATGGCTACTGTCACAAAAGAAGTAAAAATTTGAGAGCAACGGAGAGAATAAAATCATTGTCCACGCAAAACGCTGTGTTTTGTTCGCACTGTCTGCATTTCAAGAGTGTATTTCAGGTTGGTGTAGTTGTATACTTTAGGGTTTTTTTTTTTTTTTTTTTTTTTTTGGTTCTTAGGAGAGGGTCTTGCATTTTGATTCTTCATGGCCACATTTATATATGAAACTTGAGATTTTCTGTCCGCATAGGGATTTGATCACTTTGGAAACATTTTTTTTTTTTAATGTTAAGTGGGTTCAGATGGTTCCTGCTTCCATAGTTCTCTTTTGCTTTCTCTTTTTGTGCAATTGCTTAGTGAAACTGTTTCGTGGGAACTGGCTGCCATTCCAAAATTGCACTATCAGTCTGAAGTTTTTTTTTTTTTTTTTGCATGCTTATGACCAAATCTGATTATCTGTATGGAGTGCAACTTGCAGAATGTCATTTTTGTTGTTGAGTAAACGACAGTTTGAGGTGACACCCTCTCTCTAATATGGTGCCTGCAGTGGGGCAATTGATAAGGAGCAGGATACAAGGATTCTGTCTCCTCTCTTCTACCTCTCTCTTTTCCTCTATGAGAATCAGTCTCAGTCTGTAAAGAAGTATCCTAAGAGGGCATTCCAGATAATAAATACTGTTCCTGTTCAAAAAAAAAAAAAAAAAAAAGAGAGAGAGAGAGAGAGAGAGAGAGAGAGAGAGAGAGAGAGAGAGAATATTGCCAGGAATTGTACAAAAATACTCTGATTAGTATTTAATTTTGTTTCACCCTCTAGCATGTTTTTTTTTATCAATTTGGCATTCTTTTACCATCACCCCTGCCTCCCTTGCCCTCCCCTCCTGAACAAAATGACCCTCTCCTGCTGTGAGATCGTTGCATCCATCTTATACTTATTTACATTATTTCCTTTATGTTAACTTTGCGTATTGATGCAAGCATGACAGAGGTCATATTTGTGTGTTAACTTATTTAGATTCATTTGCTTTTGTTGTATATTGCCATACGGTTTGCCCAACCTGATTGGTGAGCATTGTAATAAGAGGCAAACTGCTGTGACAGTGATGATATACTTTCTTGAAGTATTGTGCTTGTTCTTTTTTTCCCACTTATTGATACATTTTTTAACACTGTTTGGTTTGGATTTTGTTGTGTTTTCTTTTTTCTTTTTTAACCTGCAAGTTTTTTCTTTAAAAAAATTGTAAATACTTATTTAAATGGTGTGTATCAATCATACACTTAAAATCATTGTTAGTGTTTGGTTGGTATCTACATTGTGTTTACTCACCACTAAAAGAGCACAAAGGTTGAGAGGCATCAGCTGTTTTGCAGAATACTGACAAACATGTACAACCTCTCAATCAGACAACTGAATACTTTGATTATATCAAGATAATGGTGTCTGAAACAGATGTACAGTTATGATATTTGAGATTATTGTAAGATATTGAAAAAGACATTTACTATTATGCATGCAAACAGCTGATGGTGGTGACAGTGCTTTGCTGTGAATTAGCCTACTCAGTGTAATTCGCTTTGATGGTAATGTGGCTTCAGTGAATTCTGGTGATAAAATGTTTGTTTGCGTGATTTTTTTTTTTTTTTTTTTTTTTGCTCTGCCAGATCATGGCTGAATATGTGATCTAGTAGTTCAAGACTAAAAGAAAAATGTTTGGGGAGGCAGATAGGGAGAGAGAGAGAAGGAGAAGGAGAAGGGTGGGGGGATGGTGCCAAAAAGAGTTTGGCACAACATATTTGATCTATCATGACACATTGAAAAGTAGTGCTAGAAAAAATTTATATTACAGTTGTTGTGATCTTCAAAAACAAGTAGTGCGAAAATCATATCAGAACAAACAACAAACAAATGTTGGCAAAACCATTGTAATCTACAAAAGAGTTGTGGCAAAAGATCAGTTGGCACAACTGCTAAAATCTGCTGAGTGGCGTTATGTACTGTTCCATTTCAACCTCATGCAAGTCATGACCAATGAATTGCTGCTGGCCTAAATTTTGCAGGTAACATGGTGTTAAGACATTTTAGATTATCAGTCCTTTTACTTGCCAATCAGCACTCTTCCCTCTCTTCAATGCTCAATGCACATATTCCCTTATACGTATGAACAGCAGCTGACAAGCATGACTTAAGTCGCACCACTCTGTCTTGTTTAAATCACTTTGTCATTTCATTCCCCTTTTGCTCCTTCCTTTATCCTCTTGGTTTTCTCGAATCAAACATCAGTACTAACCTGATTGAGCCTTCTGTCTCCTCTAATTTTTGTTTTTTAACATGCTTTCCCACCTGAACATGCTTTTCCTCCATGATTACTTCCCTTACATTCACTTTGGTTCTGTTACTTGGCTCTTTCCGACACTGATCAACATGCCTCGCTGTCTATCAATTTCTCGTCTGACCTATGGCTCTGGTGTGGACTCCAGCACTGAGTTCTCACCTGGTTCGAAGCCCAAAGGGTCCTAACCCGCTGTTGTCTGGGACAGGCCTCCCTTAAGTAGGACTGTGGATGAAGGGAGCACCCCTGTCCAGTGAAGAAGGAGGCTGAGGGAAAGAAGCCGCATCATCACAGGGTGTGCGGTCAATGTCCCTGCCCATGAGCAAATGTACTATGGACCTTCCCTGGCGATTGGTCGCTGCACTTTGCCAATGTCGTGTATAGAGTCCCCTTCACCTTTTCTTCATTTCAGGGGTAGAGTATTCTGGTATCATGGGGAGGGGGAAGGGGAAAGGTGGATGGGGTGGGATGAACAGATCCTGGTAGGACACTGAAGACAACACTGAAGTGGACACTCTAGAGATCTCCACCTCTCTTCTGCCCAGTGAAGGGACCAGGTACACACTAGGCTCAGGAATAATCCTGATGTGCTCACCAGCCATGGCAGCTGCCCTAGCAAGATGCATGTAAATACAACAGACCAGTCAAGTATTGAGGACAGAAGGATTCAGGCGATTTATAGCAGACAGATGCAACTTTGTAGGAGATGTGTACATTCATGTCCTAATATGTCAGCTATTGATAGACACCCCCAAGTCACCACAAACAACTGCTTCTTGTTTTTCAGCTGTCCACTCTCCCTTCCACCCGTCACATACAACCTCCCACACCACTGTCAAAACAACAACAACATACACAAACATACACACAAACTAAACAAAAGCCCAAAGATGGAAACGAAAAGAATATACAAAATCTTACATGTGCAGAGAAGATGAAGTGGCGCCTGAATGATTTAATGGGTAGGCATCAGGCTGTTATGCTGAGGTCACACGGGGTCGATTTTCCTTTGAGACAATCAGGTAGGAAGAGACTTTCTCTTCAGAGACAACATTTGGACAGAGTCGAAACTATACCAGCTCTTCAGATGAACTTCAGATCAGCTGAAGCCCAGTGCATGAATGCATTCATTACATCTATGCACATACATTACAATCCTATTCCATCTTTCAGAAGTTGGCCATCGTGTGCCATTGGAATAAATGACATAAATAGTCAGCACGTGTACACTGGTGCAGCAGAATCTTCAAAGCTATGACGTTGGCTGCCTAATAAGTGGACAAAGAAGTATCTGTACCTGTAGTACAGTTTTCAGACCTCGACAACCTATTATTGATAATGATTCAGATTTTTACTTTCTCTCTGAATGTGAGTGTGTGTGTGTGTGTGTGTGTGTGTGTGTGCGCGCACACGTGTGTGTGCATGCTCACACACACACGTGTGTGTGTGTGTGTGTGTGTGTGTGTATGTGTGTGTGTATGTGTGGTCCATAAAAAATATACAATCTCAACTGACATGAAAATAATTCTTGATAGCTTTCTTTAGTTTATGACTGGGTTTGATTATGAAATCCTCCCACATTTCAGTGAGCATGATAGAGAGAGAGAGAGAGTGTTAAAATGCCCCATCAGAACCCACCCCTCTTTGTCTCTCTTTGCTTTTCTCTCTTTTGTCTTGGTGTTTGTGATCTGTTTCTTGCTCGGTTTCTCAATAGTTGTGAACTGGTTCATATCATTGTGTTTGTTGTCAAAAAAACTATTGATCAAGTGTGCTCTGTATGCATAATCCAGACAGATGTGTTGAACGTGGTTTGTCTGTTCCAGTATCTCTGCAAACTGATAACTAATAACAGTAGCTAGCATAAACTCACTTATGTATAGTACAGTGCAACATGTCTATTGCCAAAATGAAAAATTTTATGTTCACCTTGACTCAAAATTTGAGTGTCATCTGTCAGTCTATGAATCTCTGTGTGTGTGTGCATGTGTGTGTGTGTGTGTGTGTGTGTGTGTGTGTGTGTGTGTGTGTGTACATAAGCAACTTGAACCAAGGATATGGGCTTGTACATTTTAAGATGATTAAAATACAATATACATGAAATAAATTGAGAGTTTTTGTGTGTGAAAGTCAGTCTGAAAGAAGAAGAAGGGCACTCTGTATGCAACAGAGCTTTTAGTCTTCAAATCTTCTGTGTGTGGGCCATCTCATATGATATCTATAGACATGGTGTGCACAAAGCTGTGGGGTAAACACACACACACACACACACACACACACACACACAAGAGTTTTTACACCTCACTCCAGGTCAATCAAGGTACATTGTAGAGATTCCTGTATCATAATTCCTACCAGCATGGCCCTAGATTTCATTAGCGCTACTTAAATTAAGCTTTGGACACCCAGTATTACAAAAAAATTAGCTTCTGGGAATTAATGCACTGTACTGTCCTTTGAAGACAAGGGCAGTTCCCACAGTGAAGTGATGAGAGAAAGTCTGTTGCTATAAACACTGTAAGCAAAGGATCACTCACTAGGCTCCTATGGGCATTCAGAATAACAGAATACTGGAACACCCATGTGTAACTGAACTTGCAGCAATATTAATTTACGTGGGCTTGGGGTTAATATGTAACAGATGGGCAACAAAAGTTCTCATGTACCATTTAACACAACTTCTGAACACACGGGGTTCTCCCACATATTTTTTTTTTTTTTTTTTCTCTCTCTCTCTCTCTCTCACACACACACACACACACGCGCGCGCTCGGGGTTTCCCCACAAAAGAAAATGAAGATCAGGCCCAAAGCTGTTTGAAGTGTTGAAAATAATGATAAAGGGAAATGAATGTGGTATGCCGTGGATAAAATGGAGTTGCGTCCCTGTTGAGAACTCGATGAAATGCGGTTTTGTTTCTTGTCATGTAACTCGCCCCCACCCCTCGTTCAAACAACTGAAGAAAGACTACGGTCGCAGACACCCTCACACACAGTCTTTGTAATGAACTACAGGTAACACAATGAGGACACACGCTACTTTTTGAGTACTTTTCCCATAGTGTGTGTGAATCACTCGGTAGGTATTTACGTTAGGCCTATGACCGACGGGTTTTCCCACGCCACACACTGATCCTTGATTGCTTACAGAGTGAGAACACAAATCTACCTGTCAAAACTAGGTAAACAAGAATGAACTTTCAGTTACACTGCGGAAATATTGATACTGACAGTCATATGTTTCTGTGACACAAGAAAGGTTGTTTTTTGTCCTTTGGCTTTCAATGCTTTCGATACTGATTGCCTCCTGTTGCTTCTTGTTTTGCCTTTCAGGCAGAAGCCACCACTAGTTGTAACCAGCCAATAGGAAGCGTACAGCAGCTGTCAGCGCGTTCCTATTTTTCTAGGTACACGGAAGCACTGAAGCCTAGATCATGGCGTTTCAACCAGGAACTTTGTGGACAAGTTTGTTTTGGTAAGTTGACTTGCTTTGTTCGGATCAAAGTAAGGAGGGAAAAGGTTAGAACTAGCCTTGATCTGACAGGTGGAACGAGTGAGAAGAAGTCAGATGAATTTTCCTTTTGTTTTTTTCTTCTTGTAGTGCGTGTGTCACTGCCCTGCTGTGTTATGTCGTAGTGTGTCAATCGACTCACTGTGTGCGTGTGATGTGAAGGATGCGTCGGGTTGTGACTTGAGCCGATTAGGCCAAATATCCATTTCCTGATCACCGTCATAGTGCAGGTGTTGCATGACTTTCCGGTTATTAATTCATCGGAGATTGTTCAACCATCCATGAGAATGAAAGCTACAGGGACATTGTCCATTACATCCAGTCGTCAGCTACTGAAAGTAAAGTTAAAACTAAACCTGAGACCAGACTAGAGCCTCTCTGGAAAAAAAGGGGGCCAAACAAAATATGCAAACAAATTCGAGTGCCAAGTCTAAGTCTAAAAAATATTCAATTGTGTTGACAATATTCCTATTTCAATTTTTTTTTTTTTTTTTTTACTGCATCAAGAGTTGATACTACCAGAAATAGTGTAGATAAAATCTATCATAAATATTGTCACACTAACCTAAGGAAATTTTTTTTTTTAGTAACAGAGTAACAGCCAGAGGCTGCTGTGACATCAGAGACTCTTGATTCAGGTCAAGAGCTAGCAGCCTCCTGCAGTAAATAGGTGTGTTTTTTTTTTCTTTTTTTTTTTTTTTTTTTGCATCAACCACCCAAAAGTGTCAGAATAATCAACCTGATGATTGTGGACACTTGACGGATGAAGATGAAGTAACAAATCAATGGAATAAATTAACCCCCAAACAACAAGGGGAAACAGTCTCAGGATCAACAAAAAACACTGTAGACTGGATGTTTGCAGCGGAACATTCTCACAGAGGGTGGTCAACATGTGGAATGAGCTCCGGAGTCTGTGGTCAGAGCACCATCCTTGAATGGCTTCAAGGGCAGACTCAACGCTCATTGGAAAGACCTGACGAGTGTTCACACTCCAACTTGCCAGTCCTAAATTCTGCAAATACCATTTTAACTCTTGCCACATATGTCAGCGCCACGCATGCCACTATGTATGTTTGAAATTGGAAGGATGAACTGGCCAATTGAGGGCCTCAAGCATCTATACATCAAGGTCAAGGTCATTAAACGCGCACAAAATATTAATCTTTTCAAAAGTTCTATTGATGACAGTACATTATTGAAGACTATTTTTTTTTGATTATGATAAATAAAGACTTGAGCAAGTTAAAGACTTGACCACACAAAGACCAGGTAACACATAGGAGTGACATGTAAAGCCAGTTCTGGCTAAAGTTGCAAAAGCAATTGTCCCTATGTACCTGAACCTGATTCTGGAAAGTAATGCACACAATTCTTTAGATCTCAGTCAAGAGGAAAATGAAAGGCTTTTCTTTTTCAGGATGAGACTTTCTGTTTTCTCAACTTGTGACATCCCAGAAAAAACCCTTTGTGGGCGCAGGGCTATTGCAATGATGAAACTAGAACAAGCACACGTAGTTCTGAGCACAAGCAAAGTTTAAAGGCTCCTTAAATTGAATTCCATTGAAAGTTAGGTGATTTTTTTTTTTTCTCTCAGTTGAAATGTCCACCTGAATTGTTGGATATAGTGATTTTCATTTTGTTGATATTTCTTTGTTAATTGTCCAAGAATCTTGAGATGGTGTGTTTGTGAATGTTGCGTGATGGATGTGTTAGTTGTATGACTTGGGTCAATTAATTTGATAGTTTAAAAAAAAAAAAAATGAATAACGTTTACTGTGAGCACACCAGTGTCACCTGTTTTCAGGCATGATCTTGTTGCAGTTGGTACAGGAACTGTCACTGGAACTTGAAAATGACAGCTACAGAGATGCTGTCCATTAGAATTGATATTCTTGAATCTCTGTATGTAGTGATGTTTTCTAGTAAAAAGGAAACAAAACATGACTGCTACATCTAGTGGCAAAGTGAGACGACTGCAGACGGAAATCTAAACAAATCTTAAATGAATGTTAGCGAACTGCTAAAAAAAAAACTGTTGACATACTAATCACAAGACAAAAACACAAAGCGTTTTGACCTCTTAGGTCTTCTTCAGGCAAGAAACAAAACAATTAGGACAACAAAAATGATGAGCAATGACTTATCTTCAATCATGTCAGTGCAAGGTAGGCGTTGAATTCACTTTTAGAAGTTTATTGATATGTATATCTCCGGTGATTGAGAATGTGCAGAATGATAACTCCTGTTTACTGGAAGACTCCGGAGATCTATATATCGATACAAGAGGAAAAAAATCAACGTAAAAATTGCAGGGCCTGTAGGCTGTAGTTTGTCTCTAAAATGATTAAATGACAGCATTTGATTTAGATCTCTTGTCGGGTTAAAATGAACGAGCAATCACTTATCTTCAATCACTTCAGTGCAAGATAGGCATTCAATTTTTGGCGGTTTGCTAACATTTATTTATGATTGCTACAGTTCTAAATGCCAAAATATGAATAGTAAATTGTATTGCTTAGTCCAGATAGGCATTGAATTTTTGGCGGTTTGCTAACATTTATTATGATTGCTACAGTTCTAAATGCCGAAATATGAATAATAAATGGGTTGCTTAGTGATGCTTGTTTTGAAACAGATTACCAGACAGGCAAATGAATTTTCAGCAAAGATCTCTCCTAGATATCTCAAACAGCAGACATAGGAATTGTACAAAATTACCCAGATTGCTGCCAGCACGAAAAGGAATTTCTCAAAAGTTTTTACAGGATATGACTGTTGCTTTCCATACCTGATGACAGCCCTGAAAAGGCCCTGTTTGGTCCCAGGATTAAAATAATGAAACAAAAACTAGCATACTTAGCACTGAGCAGGAGCTCAGTATATTGGCATCCCCTGTTCAGAACCTTAT
>JADBJO010000015.1:1590671-1600671 GCA_016801955.1 Conus betulinus
AGTATGGTTCTCCAAAAGGCCAGAACAAACAAAACACACCAGGTATGGTCAGGCCAGAGTCCGAACTCATGATGTTCACGCCGAAGCCCACAGGTGAAGGAGCCACTCCACAGTCTTGTGAGCAACATATGGCGAGCGCATAGGTGAGTACATTGAGTTGGATCCTACCTACAACATCCCTCCACCTTCTTTGCCACCACCACCTCTTCCTCCACAGGCTGTGATCACTTCCCGGCCCCCGTCTATCCCACCTCGTCCTGTGAACAGAGACTCCCCCAACCCCCATGACACTTTAGTGTTGCAGGATTCCTTTTCGCATCTGGATGAATCTGCCACAGAAGGACAGACCTCTTTCTCTACTGCTGTCTTTGAGGCACTCCCAACCCCAGCTTTTAAAACCCCATTCGAAGACGATGATCCTTCAAATACTCCGATTTTAGCAGTGAATGTCAAGTATTTAACAGTCCTTTCTCCACAAATCATGCCGAGGGGGGTAGACCAGTTGCAGACAGTGAGTCCAGCATATACGAAATGGGTGACAGTGACGATTTTGTAGTGGAGTGGCCAAAGAATATTGAGGAGAGCTCAGAAAACACATATAATGAAATCGAGGCTCCATCAGGGCGTTCTGATTCTTTTCGACTGAGCCAGGTACCTCCCCCACCACCCCGACCTGGACGAGGTCCAGGAGCAGAGACTGCTACTGTTGCCAGTGCTACTGCAGCCATGAAGATTCCACCATCTCAGTCCAGCTCCTTATACTCCTTTGCTCATCATGATGAACAAGGTACGTGTGCATGCTGTGTTTTCATGGAGTGCCCCGGGATTTCTTTTGCATGCTTGTCTTTGTGTTCTGTTCTTCTAACGCAGCTTAGTGCCCATACTCACAGCTAGAGGTCGTTGAAGCACGTATTTCAAAGATGATGCATTGATAGCACAAGTTTTTTTTTTTTTTGTTTTTGTTTTTTCATGTGAGGGGTAAGAATGATAGCTGTGGCTTACATTGCTACAAAGCATCTGTTATCAGTGCAGCTTTGGTTAAATTTTAGTGAAAAGAGATAAAGAACTAGCTACTAGACTGTCTTCAGGGTCAGGAGAGGGAGTTCATGCGGATTGTCATTTAATGGATGCGGTGGTAGCCTCCCATTGGAGAGGGACACTCACTCAATTTGGTTGGCTGACTTGACAGTAATTGTTGTCAGTGCATGTCATGGTTATTTTGGATCAGACCAGGCAGCGCTGGCTGAAATTACTCAGCAGCCATGCCGTATCTCCTCTGACAACCTGATCATTACATTGATGGAGCACTCCAGTGAACTGCTGGTGCTGGAACTGCTTCAGAACAAGGCTGTGAGAATGTGTGTTTGAGAGGAGGAGGTGTGAAGCTGAAAGGAGCTCCTTGGGAGAAGTGTAGATTCCTAGACTGTAGGGCAGTGCTTCAGTTTTGTTCTCAAATTCTCGCCTAAGTCTGTCTTTTAGAAGCCTTGTGTATATATGATGAAATAAGTTTTTATCATCCTGTACCTGACTTGCGACCACAAAGTCTGTGTCTACACAGCTCACATTTACCTGGATTGATTATTAAAAGCATGTACATGGGTCTAAAGATGCACACCACAGCATATTTTGGCATTGTGTGTTCAGCAGTCGTCATATTATCTACTTGTACTCTGCTCACATTTAGAAGTCAACAAACAACAGTTTTATGTGCAGTGAAAGGAATGCATCTTATATACCCAAGCACCTAAATTTATCACAGTTTAAGTATTTTTTGTGAAAAATCAAAAAGCGTCTCTTAACCCCAAAATCATGGTAGTGCCAATTACACAAAATGACCTATAGAAACTAGATTGGTAACCAGTTGTCAAAGTGACCCATAATTTTTTAAGTTGCAAGGAGCAACACAAAGGCTGAAAATAGTAAACATGTTGATAAGATCACACATTGTCCTCATTGATGAACAGGATTGTGAATAACTATATAGCAGAGTGATGACTTGATTATACTTAGGTTTGATCTGACACGGTGTCCTGTAAACTTTGTACTACAAAATTATTCTTAAAGCCTTCAAGAGAGCGTGTAAGTTGGGAGTCTTTGACAGTAATTTTTGACTTAACAACCGGAATCAGTGCAGTAATTTTACAAGTGATTGGTTTTTTTTCTGATAAGACGGTTTAGATCAAACAAAAATAGCTGAACATTATATTTCCAAAATAAGTGCAGGCACCACAACATCATCTGAATTTAAGTCAATTTTCAAGGTAGTTGAAGAGAGAGAGAGAGAGAGAGAGAGAGAGAGAGAGATAGGCAGAGAATGCATGCAATTCTAGACACACGTACAGTTATACACCCATATGCATACAGACATGCATCATTAATGCACATTAGTAAAAATAAATCAGATAGTACTAATTTTCACTATCAAACCAAACGTACCAAAATGAATGATTAAATATAAGCATGCTATTACAGTACCATACCATACCGTACCATACCATACCGTACCATACCATACCATACCATACCATACCATACCATACCATACCATACCACGCCATGCCACGCCACACACACACCACGCCGTACCGTGCCGTGCCATGCCATGCCATGCCATGCCATGCCATACCATTACCACACTACGCCACGCCATACCATACCATGCCATGCCATGCCATGCCATGCCATGCCATACCATACCATACCATACTATATACCACTCCATACCATACCATACCAAACCATACCGTACCATACCATACCATGCCATGCCATACCACTATACCATACAATACCATATTATACCATATCATACCATACCATACCCAAACTGAATTTTAGCAGACAAAGTCAAATCTTAAAAGAAAAAAAACACACATCAACCAAACTATACCAAACCCTATTAAACCAAATCAAACAAAACCATGCCAAACCATACCAAAACTGAATTTTAGCAGACCAAATCAAATCTTTAAAAAAAAAACAAACAAACAAAAAAAAAAACCAGTAAACAAACTATACTGTACCTGACTATACCAACCAAATCAAACTAAACCATGCCAAACCATACCAAAGCAAGCACATGCTGGCCATGCCACAAAAACCAACCAAACCAAACCATATCTTACCATACCAAACCAAACTACGCCAAAGCACCCAAAACCAATCCAATCCAACCCATCCTATCTGCCCTCTTTACCAAAAATAGGCAACTTGACAACCATGGTTCATGCACATGCATACAGTGTGTGTGCGTGTGCGTGTGTGTGTGTGTGTGTGTGTGTGTGTGTGCGTGTGTATGTGTGTGTAATCCGATAAAGTTCTGTGTGTGCAACAGTCTGATTATGGCAGCCTGCCCCCCCTCCCCCCCCCCCCCATCCCTCTGCCACTTTTTTTTTTGTGCTTTTCCTTTCTTCTAAATTCAAAACTGTTTGCCTTTTATTTTCTAGTGTGGCTACCTGTGAGTGAATTTGTGTTGTGGGTAATGGTGCCCTCATTTTACACATTGCGTGTTTATACCTTGCATGACTCTATACTTCAGTGTGGCTTTGGGGACCTGGTTGACTGGGATATTTTATATGACTTTTACTTCTGTGTGGCTTTGGGGACCTGGCTGACTGTGCTATTTTTAGATTGACATAATATGTTGTAATGGACACCTTCTCAGACAGTGACTGAGCGCTGGTTTGGAAACTGACATGGGTATGATTCACGTCACTATTAATACAACACATTCTCTGATTCTGGAAAGGCCAAGTCTAACTAGACGAGCTGATTTTTTTTTTTTTTTTTTTGTCAAATGGTGGATCACAGCATTATCATGATGATACATACATGGGTAGATTATTCAAGAACAACATGTGTAGATTATTCAAGAACAACATTTGGAAACAAAATACAAATGAAACAAACAAACAAAAATCAAGTTAAAAAATAAATTACTAGGCTTTGTGTAAAAGGAACTGATATTAATAGCGATAATATTGTTTTACGATAGTTGGTGCAGTTTTTATTGTGATGAGTTCCTGCCAGGATGAAATGAGGCAGGAAGGGGCCTATGACTAAATGAGGTGTTAATACACAGTACGGTAAGTTACCCAGTTACTGAATTACTCTCATGTTCAGATTGATGGTTGTGACTGACAGACAGGCTGTCAGCTGACTGGTGTGCAAAATTTTACTTTCAGCATAACACCAGGCACAGTTGATGATTCAGACTCCGCCAAGCGTTTGTGTGCACCGCCCTTTGGCTTGAGGGTACAAAATATCTGCACTTGAATACAAGGAGGACATTTTGCTGCAAGACAGTGGATTAAAATCAGTAGATCTGTGCATTAAGTGAAATGTTTGTGTGTGTTGTGTGTGTGTGTGTGTGTGTGTGTGTGTGTGTGTGTGTGTACATGCATGTGCACTTTATGTGTGTGTGTGTATATATGTATACTGTATGTTTGTGTGCTCATGGGAGGAGAGAGAGAGAAGAGAGAGAGAGAGAGAGAGAGAGAGAGAGAGGAGGTGTTGGGATAGTGTCTCAACATAATTATGTCTTAGTGTTTGCATGTCCTTTTCTCTTTCTTTCTTGAAACATTTCTTGAAAAGTTTTCTCATTAATGTTTTCTTATTCACTGAGCACTTGATCAAGTTGATGTTGCGAAAGGACAAGAAGCAATAAAACGAAACTAACTTGGATGATGTTTTGAGGATCATGAAATTGAGCGCTTACAAGAATGTACAGAAAGAGAAAGATGTTGAACTCTCAGCCAGTGAGCCACAAGCAGAGCAACCTGATTACCTGGCATGTTTTTATCGGTTAAGCTGGATGTTTTTTTTTTTTTTCTTTGTTTCCAGTTTAGTCAAATTGTCATTTACTCATTTGAATAGCCATTGTTTGGCACATCAGAAGGACGCACAGTTACAAAATTTATCTTCTTTAATGACCTTGTAGTTCAGTTAAATTTCAGTTGTATGTAAGCAGTCCAGTGGCATGGTTTCTTTGATACGTGGGGGGGATAAACAGATAATTCATCATTTTATCAACACTTATTACTTCATCGGGTTATACTGACATATATTTGAATATGATCAAATGCTAGTAACTAAGATTTGACTTTGTCATAAAACTTGGAGTCTTGCAGGATTGTCATGAAACTTGTCTTGAGTCACACATACTTCACGTAAACTCTGGAAGTTTTTGGCTTCAGATTTATTGACTGAAATTTCCCACAAAGCTTTCTTTCAACACTTACCTCTCTGTAAACTTACTTCGTTGACTGTAGTGTCAGAAAAAGAAATATGAAAAACTCACCAAACCATTCAAATTTTGCTCGTGTAAAGTAGCAGAAAAAGAAAAGAAAAAGTTGCGTCAAAGTACCTTAGTCATTTTTTATTTATCTAATTTTTGCCTGTCTGTATACCTATTTTGTTAACTCAGTGTTAGGAAATAGCATAAAAATTCACCAGTAGCAGCACACATTACAAGAAAGAAAAGCTTCAGAGTATTCCTGTATGCTCATTATTTATTCATGGGTCAGTGAAGGGGTGGACACGCTTCATTTCAACTGAAATTTGATGCCTGATCTCTGGTTTGGTGTAGGTGGACATCACGTGTTGCTATGCATATGATCAGGGTTTGGGCAATGGATAGAAAATGTTAAAAATATGAACAGAGTTTGTGTGATTCAGTTTTTCAGAAATTGCGCGCATTTGGCTAGTGTGAGGAAGTGAACCAGACATGTATAGAAGTTTTGAAATGGTGTGGAGGCTGCTCATTTTCAAAGATCATGACATAATGCAAGGGAAAAATGTGTGTGTGTGTGTGTGTGTGTGTGTGTGTGTGTGTGTGTGTGTGTGTGTGTTTTGAGTGTGTGTGTGTGTGTGTGTGTGTGTGTGTGTGTGTTTTTGTTGTTGTTGTCCTTTTAGTGTGTGTGTGTGTGTGTGTGTGTGTGTGTGTGTGTGTGTGAGTGAGTGCACGCGCATGTGTGTGTGTGGGAGGGTGGGTGGGTGTTAGGGATCAGAAAGGGGAGGAGGGGCAGGGGTAGGACGGAAAGTGGAGAAGAGGAATGGTGCTGGTCATTGTGGACGCTGCATATGATGCTTCTGATAGACAAGAGATACCTGCATTTAAAAAGAATATTGCCTGATGTACCCATTCTTACAACATTTTCTGTTTGTATGAGATTTCCAAGGTGTGTGTTGACCTGACCCTGACTGAGTGTTGCCATGCTTATTTCCCCCTCTTTCTGCTTATGTTGAACAAACAAAATGGATTGTTTGGGGGTTTTGATTTTGTTATTAGAGGTTTGAATCTTTTGGTGCCATGGTGCACAAAGCGTAGGTCACACCCAGAACCTTGTTTTTATCTCATCTGGAGAGAGACAAGTATTGAAACTACCTGTCAGCCCCCAGAGACCTGACACAGAATGTAAAAACTAAACCAGTCCCATGAAACTCAAATTCTATGAGTATCTGGCCGGTATCTTTAGTTGTGGAAGCATCATCTGATAGATGGCTCACCTCTCTTGGTCACTGCTGCTGGGGTTCGAATCCTAAATGAAAACTTGGTGAGCCTATGAGTGACGGGTAATCAGTGTGATTGACATTTAAATCTAACGGAACTTTAGTTCGTGCTGGACTTGGATGTGGTTGATATAAAACTAACAGAGCTTTAGTCCTTGCTGCGCTTGACAGAACCATCAATAGGTATCAGGTGAAGTGTCACTGTGGTACGGTGGTCCGCAATTTTACGTTCACTGACTTCGTTGGGTGTCCAGCTGACTGTCAGGAGGTCACTTAGTAGGCTTTATATATATATATCTACGCCTCTTGTCAGCAAACACCAGGTCACTCAGTTCATTTTATGAGCTGAGAGGATTGCTAGTAAGGGACTTGTTGTTTTCATGAACCTTCCACATAGGCAGCCACACTCGAGGGATTGATCCCTTTCACCACTAGATGTGCAGAACAGTGCACACAGTACAAAAACACTGTGCAAAGTGTAATGCCGGTGAAACAGGGTGCGCAGTGCCAGTAGAAACCTACACCACAAACTCCCTGATTTGACTTGGAACACGTTTTTTTTTTTTCTCCACTCAAACAGCTGTTTTTCGTTTATGGCTGATTTTAAGGGGAAATCATTGCATTCAAGGCCACACCCTGAAGTCGACTTACTAAATGGTTTGTCATGCAGCGCAGGACTATGGTGGAGATTGTCTCTCGCCAAGTCTCTGTGGCAGAAGGCATTCTCCAGCAACATTTCATGGGAGGAAGAATTATCACAAACTAACTTGGGCTTTTAGGAGAGCACCATGAACCAAGGTTGACTGCACCTTGGAGCCTTTCTGTCAGTGAGTTCATGATTGTAAGGCGGTTTTTGTTTTTCCTTGAGGGGGAGTAATAGTTGACCAAGTGCAAACTGAAAGAGTTACTTCCCGTATACTGTTTTCTTTTTGTAATCCATAAGCGGAAAAAGAGGAAATGTCAATGTCTGTATTATTAGAAAGTTTATATAAAAAGATAGAGAATAATCAATTTTAAACAAAAACTTCATACTGGTCATGTTCAGGGGAAGATTTGTAATATTCTTGCATAACTTACGGATTGGCTGTTGGATTGAAGAACATCAGTGCCATCACCCTCTCCAATCTCCTGACCACAAGGGAGTCACCATCATAACACTGCACATTGAAAGCCAACACTTAAAAACGAAAACAGGCTGCAACTAAACAAAACAGAAAAGCAAAATACAAAATCAGCAGAACAGAACACATAAAGTAAAATGAAAAGTAATGCAGATTTTGTATAGAATACAAAACATACTTGCACATTTTTTTAGACAAATATGTCTTCCACACAGTGGACAGATATGCACTAACAATACTGCAGTATATAACAGCCAGCATGAAAATGAATTTACATCTAAACATATTGAAAGTCGGCTCCAGGTCTTGCTTCACTTCATATCAGTTACAAAAGCATTAAGCTAGGACGTGTTGACTAATTGACAGCTGAGGCTGGTAAGACAGGAGGATTGGGTAGGGGTGTGAAGTGATCAGCAAGGTGAGTAGTAAATATTATTGTGAGGATTTAAGATCTGGCCCAGCTTCAGGTTGTACCCAGAGTTGAGGATTGGCTCAAGTTAAAGCGGAGAGAGTTGGCCTTTGACCCTTCAGTCAACGGGTCACCCATGTCTGAGATCATGGAGGTTTGTTTTGCATAGATGTCAACCCCCACTATTTTTTTTTTTTTTTTCAGAAATTTTCCTGATTTAGAGATTATTCCACAAATTCCGAATTGCATGAAAAAATCTAGAATTTCGAAATTTTATTTTAGAAATGTTGGTAGGGGTGTAGGTGGGGTGGTGGTCATTTTTATATTGGGTGATACTTAATTGCAGAATGAAGCCCACAACATGATGTTCACATTGGCAACTACATCCATGGAAAAGTCATTTTCTTTTAAAACCCCACATTTGTCAGTGGAAAAATTGGGGTGTTTGAATGCTTCCAGTCAAAAACTGAACTGCCCCCCCTCTTCACCCCAACCCCCCGGCATCCCCTGCTTCCTGAATTTTGACTCCAGAAAGGTGGCAGCTACAGTTTTGTCGTTGAAAGTAGTCCCGCCTTCATGACCAGCTCAGCATATAGTCTGGGGATTGTCCTGGACCTCTGTGTGTAAGTGTGCAGGTGTTACCTTAATGTGTGCTTTCCTTTGTGTCTGTATATATATGTATGTGTTCATGAGTGTGACAAAAACTAGTAAATATGATAACGGATCAAAGGGTGGAGGAATGTTTGTACTTGTAGTGTGTGTGTGTGTGTGTGTGTGTGTGTGTGTGTGTGTGTGTGTGTGTGTGTGTGTGTGTGTGACTGTGCTTTTGTGTGTGTGTGTGTGTACTGTGTGTGTGTGTGTATTTGTACATGTGTGTGAGTGTGTGTGTGTGTGTGTGTGTGCACGCACGCATGCTGGTGTGTGGATGTATGTACATGTTTATGAACATGTGTTTTGTTTTTTTTGTATGGTTAAATTTAGATGTTGCAAAAGTGTAGTCAGTCAATCTCGAAAACAAAATCAGTGATCTTCAGATCATCACTGACTCGTCCATGTCTACCTTTCATAGTCAGATGATCTAAAAACCATTTTGAAAACAGAATAAACAGAAGAAAAAGAAACCAGAAATGAAGGAGACAAAGAAGAAAAAAAAAAGAAGCAAGCATTTCAGGTCGTTCATGCCATCGCCAGTCATGAAAAGGACCTTAGCTGCTTCAGCACTTGCTGATGGTTAAGTTGTGCCCAAGTCCTCTGTTCATTCATCATGTTGGCCATGTCTATATATCTATGTACAAAGTTTTCCAGTGTAGGATATGGCACATGCTCTTTCCAGGAAGAGCAATTAAGCAGTTATTGTCACCAGTACTTAAACATTCGTTGGCTTGTCTTGCAATGTATATGTATATATGTATGTGCAATGGGGCCCATGAATAATGACTCACGAAAATCTTTAGGAATGGGTGGTTTTCAGAGGTATGGACTCTTTGCGAGGAGATGAATATACAGGGGGAGACATTGCAGACAAAGAGAAATGTTCCAGAGAACTAAGTCGTTAAAGGAATGAGTGTTTAATCAGATGATCTTTATGGGCATATGCATGGGTTTCACTGTGTCAGAACGGTAGCTGGATGCCATGACCAGATGAGGTGGAGAGAGGGTGGAGAGGGGTAGGAGGAGATCAGAATGAATGAGGGAGGGTGAGCTTGATGTCTTGTCGAACCTTTGGCTCTTACAGGCCAAATTATTCTCAGATCGAAGTCTGATGTCATATGCTGAGTCTCATGTGCTGAAGCTCTGAGGATTTTGTAAGAAAGTTTCAAAGACTTTTTTTTTCTGATAAAAATAAAGAACTGTGCACAGAAAATAGCCTTTGTACCTACTTCCATTGCTGCATATAATAATCACTTCAGCACAGTCTGGTTAGAAGCAGAAAATGGGAAAGTGGACAGTTTCAGCAGAT
>JADBJO010000015.1:1605671-1623171 GCA_016801955.1 Conus betulinus
TGGGAAAGTGTTTAAAAAAAAAAAAAATCGATACAGTCTAAAAACAACGATTGGTAATTTCTTAGGACAGACAGTTTTCGAAACATTCAAGTACTGTTAATGTTTACTTTACGCACAGTTATGTTTATTACTCTGTAATTTTAGTTACTGTGTTTCAGATAACTTGCCATCTTGTGTGATCTGTCCATGTTGTCGGGTAGGAAGAAAAGAAGTTAGGTGTCGGTGGTGTGATGAGGGGCTTGTGGAGATACTCAGATAAGGGGATGGAAAGAGTGAATGGAAGTTGATGGAGAGAGGGTTTTCATGCTATGGTGATCAGAGGATGAGACAGCAGAGAGCATGAATTGAAGATTGGGGTGGGAAGGGGTGTGTGTATCAGTTGAAGATTACATTGCGTTGTGCTTTTGAAGAAATTTGTGGGTGGATGGAGAAGGAAGGGGTAGTTAGTTTAAGATGGCATAATGCTGTGGACATTGGGGACTGGTTTTTGGAGGAGGGGAAGAGGCTATAAGTGGAAAAAGTTGACGATTGCACAATGTTGCAGACACAGGGAACTGGTTTTGGAGGATTTGGAAGGAGGGGAAGAGAGTATTAATGGATGATTTTAACAAAGTTAAAGATCACCTAATGCAGCTGGTTGCCGAATGTTAGGCAGGGTGATTTTAACAAAGTTAAAATGTAATGTGGCTGGTTGCAGTGAGTTGGTCAGGTGCTCGCTCAGGCATATTTCATAATTTGTATTGGTGTTTTGTTTCTGCAAGCTGCTCTATGCATTCATCGGTGCCTTGTCACGGGCTGTTACGCGCGTGTTTCAGAGACATACTCAGTGTGGGACTTCCTTCTCCTTGTTACCTAAGGGTGAAAGGCAGAAAAAGGGAAAACACTGACAGGGAATAAATTTGTCTTTGGCAATGGAGAGGAAAATATCACAGGAGTACTGCTGCTGTTGTTTTTTGTGCGTTTATGGGCAGTCTGGTCTGCATTTCAGTTGGAGGATTTGCATACGATCAGTTCTGAAAGCTGGTTCCTGCAGCAGGTGTTAGTGTGAACACAACAGAACATGAGTTTGTAAAAAATGAACTGCAAACTGAAGTTAGCAACTTAACTGATAAATGCTCATTGAAACGTACTGATTTATCAGGGGTCATACTTTTTGTAACAAGGAAAAGGGCATATTGTGAAGAAAAGCCATGTTTTACTGAATCACAGTGTCAGTAGGTGCTGGGTATGACTGCTTTCTAGGAGGCAGACTGGAAGACATTGATCATCTGACTGCTGATGTAATACTCCTCGCCATGGATTATTTCACCCACTACATGCATGATAATGTATAACGCTACTTAACTTTGCTGGAAAGCAACCGGACATCTTTGATTTTTTTTAAAGCAGTTTCATGGAATATTCGTAAATCACTACCACCACTTCAGCTTTTTTTTTTTTCTCTGTGGAGTTCAGTCTGAGCATTGTTTCATCGGAAGTCTCATCATGTGTGAGGATAGTCCACTGAAATGCAGCATGGCCGATGCTCTGGGTAAATTTTTTGGACGAGGTCGATACCGAATTTCAAGTCTCAGCCAGACTGGTCAGTCTGATGGGGGAGACACCGAGTCTGTGTGCTCTGGTTAGTATTCTTCTGCTTCTCAAACTTTTTTTTCACCTTTTTTTTTTTCACTGCATGCAATGAAAGTTCTGTTTCAGCCAGAACCATCACCATAATTAGGTTTGATAGATTCACATATACTGTACTGCAATCACATTGAAGTCAGTACAAAAGATTCATTTACATACAGCATAATCAAACAAACATATCACCACACTGCCAGTCGTACCTGTTACGAAAGGAAAGTTTGCAAGGAGTGTAGTTTCTTCTCAGTCATTGTGCTGCTGTTGCAGTTGGAATAACAGGATTTTATCCCACCATTGCTGGTACAAGGATAGGCCACGTTTCCAAATGGAAGATACTTTTTGTTTGGTTTTGAGCACTTGGTTTTGGTGCTCATAGATAATGAGCAAGCACACATACACACACACACACACACACGCACTCACTCACACATGCCTGCACACACACACACACACACACACACACACACACACACACACACACACACACACACACACACATAGTTTATGTTTAAAAACATCATCCATGTTTGATCATGCTTTCATTTTCCTTGTCTTAGGGCATCTTAATTTCTTTCTTTCTCTCTCTTTCTTTCTTTCTGTCTGTCTTATCAGCAGTGCATTGCGGTCTCTTTGTGTATCATCTGTAATGATGGATGTATATAAATAAGTTTTCATGTTGTCATGCCATCTCAGTGAAAGTGGAACTGATGCTTGTTTGAAGAGAATGTAGCATTTTGTGGTATTTGATCAGTGTTGGATCTGAGGTGAGTGAGTGAGTTCTTTAATTAAGGGTCTGTTCACACTTGGTGATATAAAACTTAAAAAAAGAAAAAGAGAGCAAGGAGAAGAGGAGCATTTATAAAAATCTATTAATTTGATGCATGGAAAGCACTTTTGCTATTTGCACAATTTCTGGTTTGTGGGTTATTGTTCTGATAGACTCGTTTACAGTCACACCCACGTTCGATTCTTTATGTAATGAAGTTAATATTGAACAATGAAAAAGAATATGGTCCACTGATCTGAGGTTTGTTGGGAATAGAATGCAACATTGTGTGATGTTTGATAGGTGTTGGATCTGAGTTTTTTTTTTTTTTTTTTTTTTTAATAGAATGCAACATTCTGTGTTGTTTGATCAGTGTTGGAACTGAAACTTGTTACAATAGAATGCATCATTACATGTTTGATCAGTATTGGATCTGAGGTTAGTCAGAACTGAATGCAACATTACGTGAAATTTGGTCAGTGTTGGGATTGAAACTTGTTACAGTAGATTGCAACATAACGTGATGTTTGATCAATGTTCATCGGAGATTGCCACTTCAACTAATCTGCCCTGTTCCAGTTATCTTGTCAGTGGGGTTGCTGGATAGACGGGTGGATAGACACGCAGACTGTCTCACCCAGAGGAGTTCTCAGTCAAGCTGACACAGCGATATAAAATGCTGGTTGACAATACACATCAGTGTTTTTGTGCTTTGTTGTTGTTGGGTTTTTCCATAATAGGACTTTCTAGTGTACTCAGTGACCCGCTTAAAGGGCACTCCAGATGGTCACCAAGTAGATAGGGAACTGTTTGGCAGGGGTGTCATAAAACTGAAACTGAAACTGAAACCAAACAATCAGTTGTCATCAGCAGGGGTCTTAGTAAATGATGCCTTGTGCATGCTGGATCAGAACTGGCACCAGATTGACCGGGTGTCGTGGAAGCGATGCAGCAGCAGTGTTGTGTCTGTCCTGGTGGGCTGTAGTAGTACGTTTTAACGAGTAGGCCTAATTCACTGTGAGGCGCTAGGACGGTGAACAGAACACGAATTTGGGCGAGGCTGAATATGGGGGAGCAGGAACGAAACGGCGGGAACGAACAGTGGGGGACCACCGCCACAAAAAGAGCGCGGAGTAGATAGGGCAGAAGACTGAATTGTTAACCGTGGGATCGTTTACACACGGTTAGTCTGCATGTTTCTGGCAGACAGGAGGGGCTGTGGTTCATCATAGCCCACTTTGTATTCTTTTTTTTTTTTTTTTTTTTCTTTTTCAGCAAATTTTCTTTTGTTTTATCAAGTTTTCTGCTGTATCATGAATCATTTGTCTGGTTAGTTTCTTCTTCTGCTTCGCATCGTATACTTTTTTTTTCCTTTTCTTTTCTTCTTCCGTCTTCTTCTCCGTGTCCTCTTCTTCTTACCCTTTCTCCTTCTTCTCATTCTCCGTCGTTGTCATCGTCGATGTCGTCATTATCGTCGTCTTTTTCTTGTTCTTCTTATTCTTCCCTTCTCTCATACAATCTGTGTCTCTGTCTGTTTTCATCTCAACCTGGCCCTCTCTGTCATGGCCTTTCATTAAATATTTTTCTTTGTCCCCCTGTCTGTCTGTCTGTCTCCCATCTCTGTCTTATCTTATTCTCAGTTGTCCAAGCATTGTCTGTCTGCGCATGCCTCTTTGGTTAGTCTTCCTTGTGAGACTTGTGCAAACATTTGGGTGTCAACACAAGATTGGGGATGGCGACCTCAGTGACACTGAGCAGAAGTCAGCCGTGTTTATCTTTCCCATCCATGCATGGGTGACAGTGTGAAAGATAGGACGGTGGCAGACATTCGGCAAACCAAGCCTGGTGGTTTCTTTTTTGTTTGAGGGGGCTGTGGAAGAGGGTTGTGGATGGGGGGGGGGGGGGGGGGGGGGGGGGGGGGGGGGGCTGGAGAAGGGGGGGGGTTGGGGTGGGGGGGGGTAAAGGTTAGGGAGTTGGCTTTGACTGGAAGGACCACCAGTGGCGTGTGTGTGTGTGTGTGTGCGCGCGCGTGTGCGCACATGCATGCACATGCATGTAGGGGTTAGTTTCCGCCGAGGACATTGACGAACAAAGTACACAAGACACGATGCATTTTCGACCTCTTGGGTCTTCTTCAAGTGAAAACAAAATAGGTAACATTTAACATTTAGGACAGTACAAACAAAGAACGAAGAGCGACTTATCTGATGTCCATGTGGTAAGCTGTGAAGCTGCTGCTTTTTCTCTTTCCCCTTACCACCTTCTCCCCTTCTCACACCCTCCTGTCTTTCTCCTGAAACACCAGAAGACAAAGGGAAAAGTTTGATGCTAAGTGTGTGGTTTGTGGTGGTGTGTTTTCAGAGCTGAGCCAAAGCGTGGACAGCAGCGACAGTTCCGAGGACCTGTTCTCTGTGGGAGAGTTTGTCAGCAACAGCAACAGTCAGCGAGTGTCCTCCTCTGGGCCCATCTCCATTGTCACAGCTGCACAGGTAGGGGAGGGGGCAGGTGTGTGTGTGTGTGTGTGTGTGTGTGTGTGTGTGTGTGTGTGTGAGAGAGAGAGAGAGAGAGAGAGAGAGAGAGAGAGAGAGAGAGAGAGTGTGTTTGTGTGTGAGTGAGCATGCATATGTGCGTGCATGAGTGTGTGTATGTGTGTGCGTGCGCGTGTGCGTGCATGAATGTGCATGTGTACGCGCAAAATGTGTGCGTGCGTTCATGCATGCGTGTGTGGACATGCATGTGTGTGTGCATGTGCATGTGTGTGTGTGTGTGTGTGTGTGTGTGTGTGTGTGTGTGTGATGGTTTGATTATGTGAGCATTTTGTATAGATTCAAAGAAAAAAAGTACACACAGAGATATGATTTGTGTGTTTAAGGATGTTTAAATGAAGGGATGAGTGTTTCTGGATATTTGTGTGTACATTTTAGCATGTTTGTGTGTAGAAAGCATGCTCACATGGGTTTGATGTGTGTGTGTGTGTGTGTGCGCATGTGTGTGTGTGTATGTGTGTGTGCATGCATGCACACAGGAAAACTCTTGCATGTGCGTACATGTGTACTTGATTACATGATATTCCTCTGAAGGTAATAAAAGAAAGGATGAGTATAGGGAGGTGCTGTTGGAAGGGGAGAGTTAAGAATAACTGTTTTCAAAAGGAGGGAGAGAGAGAGAGAGAGAGAGAGAGAGAGAGAGAGAGAGAGAGAGAGAGAGAGAGCGCTGTCAGAAATAAGTGTTTTTGAAAAGGAGAAAAAGAAGCTATCAGAAGGCAGAGCTCAAGCAGAACTGTGTTGAAAAAAAAAAAGAAGAAAAAGAATAGGCCTGAACGGCTCACTTATTGTCGACTCTAAACTGTAAAACTTTTCCCTGCCCAGTGCTCAATATCCTTTCCTGTTTGTTCTGTGGCCCCCATCACTAGAGTTTTTTTTTTCTTCCCTCCACGTAAAATGGCTTCTCATGTGTTGGAGCCGAAAGAGAACTCTCTTTGTGCTGACCACAGACACTGGTCTGCGGTGCCTGCTCACAACCCTGGTGCCAATTAATAGCACCTTACCCCTGGGGCAGAGATCAGCCTGCCCTACCTTCAGCATGTGTTTTTGATGTTGAGCTCTCAGCAAGGGGTCACACCTTTGGCAGATCCTGTTGACCTTCCAGGATTCACATCTGTGGTAGGGCTTGAACAGGATCTGCAGCTGCTGGGCTGGGCTTGAAAAGGGCTTCCAGCAAAGGAGCGGCTAGAAACATTGTAGCTTTTGCCTGGCAGGAAGAATCTAATAATGCTGTCCTTATATCCCCCTCACCCCCAACCCCCTTTTTAGTAGGAGTGCATCTGTAGTGTGATTTGATCTTGAGGTGGTCAGGTCAGGAAAAATATTTATTCTAGGGTATGAACATGAGCCTGTGACTGTAGCTCTTGCTTGGAATCAGTATTGCATTAGACCAGACAGGGTTTATCATTTTGCAAACAGCATGAAAGGGGGCTGCCCAGTTTAGGAGGTGGGAGGGTGGATGAGCGAGGGTGGGTGGGTGTGGACGGTGTGGTGTTGGAGGCGGACAGCAACAAGAAATGTTGATAAAAGTAAACATGTATTCCTCAGATAACGGAGTGGTTTGTTAGGGTATTGAACGTTCAGTCTGAGAATACAGGCACTGAATCTGAGAGGCATCTGATGGATGAACGGTGCAAGCTGCTACAGCTGATTTACACCACCACTGTCCTCACCCTTTCCCTCCTCCTTTTTTCTTCCTTCTTCCTCCACCTTCTTCTCTTGTCACTCCCTCATCCAATTTCCTCTCTATGATCCCACACATCCTGGTCCTCTTTCACATACCTGTCACTGCGCATGTAAAAGATCCAGTAAAGCATTTCCAAGTTTAGCATGCTTGTGAAAACACAAAAATGTATCTTGTATGCATTTTTCATGTTAAAATCATCAGAGTAATGTTTCGTCCAAAGTATAATTTTTTTCACTGAGAAACTGATTCTTCCTCTTACCATTTATTTCTCATCGGTGTCATCAACTTTATCATTGTTCAAGAAAAAAAAAAAAAAGACCCATGCTTGTGAAAATAGCATGCTTTTTTCTAGTTTTTACCCATCAGCTTTTTTTTTTTTTTTTTTTTTCGCTGTTGGCTGCTGGTTTTTTTTTCCCCCTCTCATAACTTGGCTTAAGTCGTCCTCCCCCTGTCATTTTGGTGGCCCTTCAGAAACAAAGAAAGAGAAGAAGAAGAAGCCAGGAGTGGGTGAAATTAATCAGTCCCGCCCCCAAGGTCAGTGATGCATTCAGGGTGGACACAGAACAACCTACAATTACCAGGAAGGGGGAAGGGGGTCAGCGTGCAGTGCAGGTCCGGGTGTGGTGATGCTCACTGAAGCCTGCCCAGGGCTGGTTTGACAAGCCCACTGTTTTGGGGAGCTGGCGGACACCCGCTTTTGTGTATTCTGAGTGGGGGGAATAACAAACCCAGGGTTCTCGGGCCCGTCAGATGGGCTGTCTAGGGTGGTCAGTGTGCGAATGGTGTGGAGGCTTGGGGGGCAGCCGTGGACAGTTTGCCAATGTTACTGGCTTGGATGGGAGCTCTGGTATCTTGCCACGCCACCAAGAAAACTGTGAGTCAGATCAGATCGCCTTTGTTGTGGGGGGCCAGGTCATTGTAGAGATGGGTTGGCTTTGAATGAGGTCAGTTGACCCCTGGGCAGTCTCGCCAGGGCTCTTTTGTTGAACAATAACTGTTGCTGTTTTTTTTTTTTTGCATGTTTTTTCTTTTTCTGGTCTCAGCAGTTGTGCGTATGATTTAATGAAATAAGGTTTGCTGACCTTGGCAAAGACAAATCGCCACAGAAATAATGCATACAGAAAATGTTCTGCGGTATAACACCACTTTATTACCACTTCTTTTGCTTGTTTCATGAAGTGTGAAACTAGGTTTAATAGATTATTTGCTCTACTTTGGCCTGACTATGAAATCTCAATTAAAATTTTTTTTTTTTTATTTTAGCTACTCAGAAAAAAGGGTTAGAATCGGATTGGTAGATCGGACAGAGAAAGAAGTGAGGATTTTCTTTGTTGTCCAAAGATACAACCAGAATTCTTGATTTTTAAGTTTAATTGAACTCTCACTTACTCGCCAATATTCCATGCATTTTTTTTATGTTATCTTGTGCTGGGAAGTGCATTGATACAGCTTGAAGACAGCAGATTTACACAGTTGGTTGTAGGATGAACTGTTCCACAGTTGGTCAGGTTTCAGTGGTTGGGATACATTGACCCCTGCACACTGGCAGGACTTTGGATTAGATAGGAAGCGTGTTTCATTTGACATAAGTTCTAACAAAACCATGAACATAAAAAAAAGAAACAAAGGAAAGCAGACAATGTTGGTGAAGTATAAAACTGGGAATGATGTGGGATATAAACTGGGAATGATGTGAGATGTGAACTGGGCATGATGTGGAATATAAACTGGGAATAATGTGGGATATAAACAGGGTGGGATAAACTGGGCATGATGTGGGATATAAACAGGGTAGGATATAAAAACTGGGAATGATACGGGATATAAACAGGGTGAAATATAAACTGGGAATGATGTGGGATATAAACAGGGTAGGATATAAACTGGGAATGATGTGGGATATAAACAGGGTGGAATATAAACTGGTAACAATGTGGAATATAAACATGATGTGATATAAACTGGGAATGATGTGGGATATAAACTGGGAATGATGTGGGATGTGAACTGGGGATGATGTGGGGATATAAACTGGGAATGATGTGGGATGTGAACTGAGAATGATGTGGTATATAAACTGGGAATGATGTGGGATATAAACTGGGAATGATGTGGGATATATAAACAGGGTAGGATATAAACTGGGCATGATGTGGAATATAAACATGGTGGGATATAAACTGGGAATGATGTGGGATATAAACTGGGAATGATGTGGGATATAAACAGGGGTGGGATATAAACTGGGAATGATGTGGGATATAAACAGGTGGGATATAAACTGGGCATTATGTGGAATATAAACATGGTGGGATATAAACTGGGAATGATGTGGGATATAAACTGGGAATGATGTGGGATGTGAACTGGTGATGATGTGGGATATAAACTAGGAATGATGTGGGATGTGAGCTGGGAATGATGTGGGATATAAACTGGGAATGACGTGGGATGTGAACTGGGCATGATGTGGGACGCACACTGGGAAAGTGTTCAGCTCACACAGGACTTCAGGAGACTCTGAGGATAGAACCTGTGGATTGCGTGGTGTTTCCTCTGTGTTACTTCACAACAGTGCCTAAACAGATCAGCATTGGGTGGTCAAGGAGCTGTGGGGCTCTTGAGACTGGCCTGTCCTTACCTTCAGCTGGTATGATGGGAGCGTTTATTTTACAGATACTCTGATTAATCTTGTTTTGCGGATGTTGGATTTCATAGATAAAAGCTTACTGACACTCTAAGGGTGGCCTAAGACAGCATATTTCAACAAATGGGAGCAGATGATAGTAGATAATACAGTTGTTTGCTGTGATCTTCTACTGCAGCTCAGTTTTGGGTTAAAAGATAGCTGTGTTTTCCTCTGTCTGTCTGCATGTTACTGTCACAGAGGTAATCAGAGTTTTGAAACTGAAAACGTCTGTTCATAGCTGTGTCGGCTTGAAAACCAGGGGTGGTTGATTGGTTGGTTGTTTTTTTCTTGGCGGTTTGACGGTGGTTTTGTTGTAAGATGTTATGTAAATTTGTCTACACTGGTTATATGTGCATGTTGAAGATTTTTATGTTCATCACCAGGTATATGTCTTATCTACTGTGAGTGAAGAGGAGTCACAACGTTAATCATTTGCCTAACATCCTCTTCTTCCTCCTTCCCCCTCTTCCTTTTCCTTCTCCCCCTCTCCCCATTTTCCACCCTTCTTCTCCCTGCCCTTCTGGAGTAGCTGTGGAATTTGTGGCTCTGTCCATTGGTCCGACAATCAGGACAGGAACAACAGCAACAAAACAACAACAACATGTAAGAAATACCCATTGACACAGTCTAGAATCAACACTGTCAAACATTGTATTACATTTGTTTCCAGTCTGAAAGCAAAGAAACAAAATATTACAAGTCAGTATCCCACAACACTGTTTTTTCATTTAGTATACTTAACAGGCAGAATTTATATAACGATGCTTGTTGAACAAAACTGATGTGAAAATCAGTTGCTTTGTGAAGGAAATAGATGTGCGGAAACAGCACTCCACTACAATCTGATAAATTTAGGAAACAGTCAGTGAACGTGTAACTCCCAAGTTGATACTACATTGATAGTGAATCAGTTACAGAGCTACAGGTTTCGCCAGTTGGCAGTGTTGTCAAGTGTTGAGAAGACAAACGAAATCACTTTATCAGGGAAAAAAAAAAAAGAAGAAAAAAGCCATGTTAACACACACACACACACACACATACACACACACACATACACACGCATGTGCAAACATACACACACACACATACACACACACACACACACACACACACACATGCATGCATGTGCACACACACACACACACACACACACACACACACACACACACACACACACACACGCACACACACACACACACACACACACACACACGCACGCACGCACGCACGCACGCACGCACGCACGCACACACACACATACATACACATGTGCGCGCACATGCGTGTGTTCACATAGGCATGCACACACACACACACATTAGAGGAAGTTATCATGGAGCAGTTATCATTGTTATCATTGTGACTGATCTCATCCCAGCAATGTCTGTCTTATCCCAACTCTATCACATACAGATAGGACACATAGGGAGGGCAGGAGAGGTGCAGGTGGAGGAAAATGCTTTGTGCAAGTTGGGTTTTTCAAAATCAAACTATTAATAGGTAATAAGTGTCTTGATTTCTGTGGGTATTTATAGTTTTTTACGCATTATTTCACTGGCCTGTGGCCTGTTACTCTGGTTTCTGGAAATGCCCTAGCAATCATTTGCAGAGGATTATATTGTGAATTTACTTGGTTTAGTTTAAGTTAAAGATTGTGGATATGCCAATATATCTGATGGCTTTGGATGTTCAGTGTTTTTTTTAATTTTGAGAGATGGTGACCTCAGAAATGCTGTTGTGTTGAAATGAAAACAAGCAAAAAAAAGTGAAATATGTATAATCCATTCATTCTCAGGCACAAGAAAGAACTTGTATGCATGCGCATAAGAATGCATATTGAAGTTACTTGTGCAGATGAGTGTTTCCAGATGCGTGCAAATGCACATGTGTGCACATGCATATGCACACTCATACACACATGTTCATACACAGATGCGCATATACGTGTGTGTATGCACGCAAGCATGCACATGTACATGTGCACAAGTACACACGTTTGTTTACACATGCATTTGTTATTTCAACATGAACTCAAAGCTTGTTTTACCTGTGTCTTAGTATTTACTCAGTGTTCGGCTTTTTACTCAGAAGTGACCTGGTGGCATTACTTAAAAATGTTACACTCTGACAGTCCATTACAACGGGTTCAAATGTGGAGACACAGGACCCTATGATGGGTGAGCCTTATGATTACCTGAACTTGATATCTGCCAGTGAGCTGCTGACACTGGAACATCAGCAGAACATTCCTGTATGGGTCTGTGTATCGTTGAGCCAGAGCGAGTGGAACTGAGGAAGCTGAAAAGCAAGACAGAACCAAAAGTGATGTGATTAAGTGAGAATTGATCTCGTGCCATTCTCTTTTAAATGTAGCTTCTCCTCACATTTGTGAGCTGTTGAAGAGGCCAGGACAGCACAAGTTGAGCAGACTGTTTCGTTTGGAATGAGTGGAGTGGGGGATAGAAGGAGAAGTGGAGGAGAACAAAAAAAAGTCTTTGCCTGTCCATGGTTAGTTTTTGAATATTGGCAAGTTTTGCTCGGTCAAAGTGCAGTAGATTGCAGCGGGTAACCATCTAGTTCTATCCTTGTGAATAGTAAGAAGTTTGTTATTTTGCTGAAAAAGGTACATAATTAATTTGCATTGAACTGTCAAATGTTAAGCATTGATGTGCATCTGGGAAGAAAGTTTTAGATTAAGAACTGAATTAAGAATTGTATATAGATGCATGTGCATGAGTCCTCGTGGGAAAAAGCTTTTTTTCTTTAAAACAAACAAAACAAAAAAAAAAGAATTCTGAGATCATCATGTGATACGCAGGCAAGCTTTGTAGAGCACTGTACATATATTCTCATCTCATCTATCTGGTAACCCTAGGTAAGGGTTATAGAGGGACCATTGAGACTTCCGGACAATATCTCCATTTGTGGTGGGGTTCTCTGTAGCCCTCTGACAGCTGGAGGAGGACAGGGGTGTTCATTCTCCTGTGTTGTCCTCAGTGTTGCACTTTGTCAGGAGGGAAACTGAAATGTGCCTTGAAGCTAGCCAGCTGCAGCATGAGACTCTGTGGTTTCTGTGTTCTCCACTCTTTACATACTTTCTCATATCCTAATCATGAGTTCCTTATAACGTGTAAACTTGGATCATCAACTGTGTCATTTTGATCCTTTAACACACAGACTGAGGATCATTAAGTTATGCCCGAGGGGTTTCTTTTGCTCTAATGAATACAGAAAGCATACCAGGGCATGTATCATTATACTCTCACCCTTGTCACCTTCATCCAGCCCCCCCCCCCTCCCCCCTTCCACCCCCCAGCTCACTATTTCTCTTTCTTTCCTGGCTCTTTCTGTCTCTGGTTCTCCTGCTTTTTGTCGGTGTGTTTGTCTGTCACACAGTCTGACTCGTTCCTTTCTATCAGTCCATCACATACAGTACACTGTTCTCCTTCCAGCACACCTGCCCCATGCATCACTGCACACACACACACACATCCTCACAAAGACTTAACACACAGAGAAAAATATAGAGCGCTATCATGGTTCATCTGGAAGCTTATTTTTCTTGCTGTCTTTTTTTTTTATGGTATAAGTCTTTGTCCTTGTCTCAGTGTCTGTCATATCTGTCACTGCGTCTCTCTGTACCCTATACTGTGTAGTCAAATGCTATTTGACTGGGGGGAGGAAGGGGGGGGGGGGGGGAGGGGGAGGGAGGCGTGCTGTATATATATATACATCTCTTCCCTCACCACATACTGTATTGACTGCTAAATGTTTGGTTGTATATTTACAGTTCTTTTTTGCTGGGTGTGATAAATTCTGTCAAACAAACAGGTCAGGAAGGAGTGTTTCCGTTCAATTGTTTTTCGTCCTTCAGCAGCTTTTATGGTCTCCACCAATGGAGAAACACATTGGATTACTCTGCTCCTTTGAAGAGCCACCTGTTGTGTGTGTGTGTGTGTGTGTGTGTGTGTGTGTGTGTTTTGTGTGTGTGTGTGTGTGTATGTGAAAATGTTTCTTTCATGGGTCCAGCAGTGATCACTTACATACAAAAATCTTCAGTGGCGGAAACATGAAAGGGAGAGTATTATCCACGTGTCAACGCACTTCAGCGACCACAAGGAGGGGGTATACTCGCCATGGTCCAGTGGTCACTGTTTCACGCTTTTCTGCTTATGTAAGACTGGCCTGGGTGCTGTTTGGTGTTGTTGCAGCTATCTATACCTTCCCTGGCCTCCCCCCATGGATCCCCCGGCCCTGTGAAGTATTGCTGGGTGGTGTGAAGTATTGTAAGGGTGTGGGAGAGACCTGTGGTTGGCCCAGGTACTCTGAAGATGGTGAACATGCCGTCCCATTCTTTGTGGCACTATGAGCTGCTTTGCCAAGACTTTTGTCCGAGTTTTTTTTTTTTTTTTCACTTTGTGGATTTCCGTGATCTAGACCTGTTCCAGCAGCCTTGCAATGTATGGTGTGAGGATCAGAGGAAGGACTTGCTTAACATTTATGATTGCAAAGCGTAATAACGCTAAATGATCATCAGCGTGTTAGTTGTGGATGAAACATTGATCAGTCCCTAAAGCCAGGGGTGTGAACGTTACTGTGAGCTTCAGAAGGACTGATTCATTGTGGGACAAAAAAAAAAAAAAAAAAAAAAAAAAAAACAAACAAACAAAAAAACAAAACCCCAGCAAAATGAGATTAGTGGTAGTAAGCATCTAGGAGAGTTCTCAGGAGAGCATAGACCTCTGCTAAGGTAAAATAGACCCAGAATCTGCTCTTTGAACCAGCTATGCACCATGCACCAGCATTGGATAAGTTCTTCCTGGGGCCACATTCCATCTGTACATCAAGTGGGCTAAAGTCAGTTCAGAACAAACGACCCATCAAATGCCAGTGAAAATATAAACTTCCTGGTTTAGGTATTAAGCATTTATTTGGACGTCATTGATACTGGTTTGTCTCTTCCTGCAGCCAAACTGTGAAAAATGATGTGAAAGTCAGTTTCACAGTAGATCTACTTTTTTTTTCTATAAATAGATGTAGTGGAAGTATTAGAAGTCCAGTGGAGTAATGGCCATAGAGGCATTGAACAGCGATTCACAGTGTCTAGAGCACAGCATGATAGACGGCACCGCCCACCAAACTCCTCCTGCTGCTGCTTTTTTACTCTCATTGAAGGGAATCAAGTACTCATCTCCTAATTGATGCATAGAAAGGGTTTGCAAGCTGACCCCCCCCCCCCTCCCCTGGTGAGCGATTTGAACTCATATTGTCAGTTCTGCAGCCAAGCTCTCTCTATTTGATTACAGAACTCTTGCTGGTAGAAGTAATCAGTGAGTCTTCTTTGGAGGCAAATGATTCATATGGATCTATCAGTACAGGGAAACTGTGAGTTACTGGAGAGTCAAAACATCATCTGAGTGAAAAACTTAGTCACTGCTGATAGAAACAACATGGTTAGAGTTGGACAACAGTGCATTTAGAAAATTATGACTTCATCAAAAGAAAAACTGTTGAAGCATTTGCAGATGATTTGTCTCAGTATGAAGTTTAAGGTCTTGCATGTGGTGGTTTTGCTTAAAATCATGGATACAGGTAGGAGTAGAGTTATTGTTAATCAGGAAATGGAGAGTTCCAGATGTTTTTCTTATTTGATCTGAATAGTTAAAAAAAAAAATTCAACTGTTTCATCTTTCTTTGAAAATAATTCAGTTTCTGTAAATTGATATTTACTCCCTTCTGTTTGTTCATTTTGATTACATATCAGTTTAATCTAAAATTAATTTAACAATTAACTGGCTTCAGTCAGTCAGTGAGTGGGTCAGTGTGTGTCTGTGCATTGGGATTGTGCATGTGCTTGTGACATGGAACTGCATGTAGGCACTGGGCTTAAGAAATATCGAGAGTAAAAATGTGTATCTTTAGTATTATTACTGTTACTATTATCATTATTATTATTGTTGTTGTTATTAGTAGTAATAGTAATATTCTTATTGTCGCCATCATCAGAATCATCATTATGAATATCATTACTGTACTGATAATAACATATTTGTCATCCAGTAGCATGTTCGCCATACACTTTCCAAAATGGTACCAATCACAGCTAAATATAAGCAAGTTTGAGTCGACAAATGACTCAGGATGTGGTCAGCAGTATCGCTGGAGAGAACAATACAGGATTTGTCTGGTAACTGCATGGCTGTACCAATCCACTAGAAGTCACTGAGAGTGCTCTTATCTTATGCAGAGTCTGCTTGCACGGATGTGTAGTACTATAGTGGTGAGTGACAATCAGATTAGGTAAGGAGTAAAATCAGATGCATTGCTACCAAGAAAACGATGCATCTCTTTTTCCTGGCAAGAACAGCAGTTGCGCGGCAGAGGATTCAGACTGACATGAGACAGGTGCAGAATGAAGGGACTGGTGAGAAGATGGGGAACCAGGAGAGGATTCAGACACAGAACTGAAATACGGGATGAATGCATTCCTGACTGGATGAGGATCCGTGTGATGATTCACAGGATGCAGACAGGATATGAGAGGATTTCCGACAAGAAATTGGTTAACCTGCTGTATATTCGACATTTTTTTTTTTTTTTTTTTTTTTTTTTTTTTTTTTCGTGAGTTCACATTGGGTTGTGGGTGGGTGAGTTGTTGATGAAGTATGAGAGATGCAGCTGTCTCTCCCATCGTCCAGAGCTCATGGTGTTTGTTTGACGGGGGCCCCTATGATGACTGGCAACGGACACTTTTCCTCTTCTTTTGCCAAGCGTCCATTGCGCTTCGTGCATATTTTTGTAAGTAACTCAGCTTACTGTGCTGTGTGTGTCAGTTGGAACCATGATATACATGGTATATAGTGTTACAGTATAGATTTCTTTCTGAACTTTTGTGAAGTGATTGGCCGATTAGAATTGGTTTAATGAGCGTTTTGTGTCATCATGCATTGGATGTGTGAGGCATATTAAGGAGTCATAATTTATGTAACATGTATGTGAGAGGGCAGTGATTATTTTGTTTTATTTCATTTTATTTTTTTGTTCACTGAGAATTGCCAACAGACATGCCCATGCAGGCATACACTCATTCAAACACTCATGAACGAACTCACACACTCACCATGATTACATGCAAGCAGGCTTCCACACTTCATTATCATGGAAAAAAAAGTTCTCTTTTTTCACTTCAGAGACCATGTTTGTTTTTTTTTTATGTGTACCGAACTTTCTGCGGATGCACAGAACTCACACGTTTTGTTTGTTTGAGGATTCTCGTATGTTAAGTTTTCTTTGGGGCTATAAACAGCAACAAAAGCTACTGAACTGTACTGTGGACAGATGATCAGAGGGCATGTGCTCTTCAAAGGAAGTATTCCTATCTACATACAGATGACTAATCAGAGGAACAGTGTAGGACTAGCGGAAACACAAATAATACTGTACATTATGTCCTGTGAGCGGTAGTACACTGTCCATTTTGTTTTTAGTCATTTTGTTGATATATATATGTGTGAGCAGTGGAAATCGTTGGATTTTTGTCTTGGTCGTTATGTTATATTGCGTGAGTGGTGTATCCTTTTTTTTTTTGTTTGTTTGTTGTTTTTGTGTGTATCTTTTTGTTGTTATATTTTATAAGCAGTGGAAGCCTTGGTATTTTTTGTCCTGGGTTCTTCTTAAAAGGTTATGGTCTGTAGGCAGTGGAGGAGACATTGGCTTTTGTCCCAGATCTGTATGTGGTTATATTATGTATGCCATGGAATTATTTCTTCTTTTTTTTTCTTTTTTTATCATTGGTGTTTTTTGTTCCAGGTTTCTATTGTTATATTGTGTGGGCAGGGCAATTTTTTAGTTGTTCTAGGTTTGTTAAAGTTAAATTTTCTGGACAGTGGTAGCCCTTTCCTTCTTGTCTAAGGTATTTCTAGTGTGGACAGTGGATGCCCTTGCCCTTCTGTCCTAGGTCTTTATGTTGATACGTGCATGGACAATGGAAGCCTTGCTTTTTGGAGATCTTTATGTTTTATAATTCAACCTTTGTCTTTTTGTCCAAGATCTTTATGTTTTATAGTGTGGACAACCTTTGTCTTTTTGTCCAAGATCTTTATGTTTTATAGTGTGGACAACCTTTGTCTTTTTGTCCAAGATCTTTATGTTTATAGTGTGGACATTATATATGGAAGCCTGTCTTTTTG
>JADBJO010000015.1:1638171-1660671 GCA_016801955.1 Conus betulinus
AATGCAAAGTATACACACATAAATCCGCAACCATCCCATATCTCCCACAACACATGCATATGCACACGACTGCACAAACCTCTGTAGGCCCTCACTCTCCATCACCAGTACCAGTGGATGTCACAGGCTTAACTACTGGTCATTGTTGACTGCAGGACAATGACCACTGTTCATTGGTGATTGCATTCAAGCGAAAACAAAACTCAGTGCATGATTTAACCCAAAAAAAAAAAATAAATAAAAGATTGTGGGAAATGTGTCCATGATAGTTGTTTGATTGTTTGGTTTTCGTATCATATTTGGTTCAGACACTTGCGTTTGTGCTCGTCTGTACATGATGGGTAGTGCTTGTCCATACACAATGCATATGAGCGCGTGTTGTCACTGCAGATTGGTCTGTGTGAAACTTGGGCTGCTCTCACAGGAAAAGCCCAGCCTCTTAGATTTAGCACCACCCATGTTTTACTTCTTTGTGTGTGTGTGTGTGTGTGTGTGTGTGTGTGTGTGTGTGTGTGTGTGTGTGTGTGTGTGTGTGTGTGTGTGTGTGTGTGTGGTGTGTGTGAGTGTGTGTGTGTGTGTGTGTGTGTGTGTGTGTGTGTGTGTAATTTTAATATTTTGTATTGAACTTTTTGATATAGGAGAGAGGATAGGCAGGCAGATATGGGGGGAGAGAGAGAGACAGACAGAGACAGAGAGATGGACAGAGACAGAGAGAGAGACAGAGAGTGAAAGAGATAGGTAGGTTTAAGGTCATATTATAAGAAAGATAGGGATGTGGTTAAAGAGAGAGACAGAGATGGAGAGACAGAGAGAGAGAGACAGAGACAGAAAGAGAGACAGAGAGAGAAACAGAGAGAGGGAGAGATGAGTTAATCACAAAAGGCCAGAAGTGCACGGAACAAGGGGGATAACTATTCATATTTATGTGGCTGCACTGCAAAAGTTTCTGTCACTGTACTACTAGTAATTTCAGTGCACACTGTCAGAAGGGGGGGGGGGGGGGGGGGGGGGGGGGGGGGAGGCCTATATTCTTTCGCCAGTTAAATGTAAAATCTGAGGCATTAACTGTCATATTCAAGAAACTGTTTGGGGGCCAGAATAGCTCAGTTGGTTGGTAGAGCGCCGGACTTGTAATCCAAGGGTTGCAGGTTTGAATCTCCGCAGGCCGTTTCGGTACAGGGGGATTTTTCCCTCGGAGATAACATCGGTTCTGACTCCATTTCCCATACAGTCCTTTGAATGAGACTGTAAACCTAGGTTCCATGTGTGAACGCTCGCTTAACATCTTGCACACATGTAAAATTTCATCATCAACTTTGGGAAGAGAAGGCCAGTTTGGCCATTGGTATGAGTGACATGTTACACATAGCATGCACCTTCCCTGAAGATGGAGTATGGCTGCCTTAATGGCGGGATGAAAAGCTTTCATACACACAAAACTTCACTCCCTTTGTTGGGTAGATGGGATCAATACTTGTCTGTCCATATAGGGAGTGTCCGCAGGAGTATCAGCTTGCGTAGGCAGAAGAAAGAAGAAACTGTTTTGATCATTATGGCATGTCGTACACTGCGACGACTTATAAACCCTTAAACAATGTGTGTTGTACTTTAAACAATAATGATGTGACAGCGTATCACAGAGAGTGAAATCAACAAGCAGAGCTTTACCAGCCAACCCATCCAGCTAACAAGTCAGTCCAGAATATGATAATTAGAAGCACAACGTCAGACCCTCAACACTGATCCCCATTGGCATGTGAAGCATGCTCATGTCTTTGCATTCATTATTGGTTCATGACATCAGGTCTCAAACAGAGAGAATGTAAAGAATACCGGATTAATTGGAGAGCAACTACAAAAAAATCTCTTGTGAATATACAAAGACACACAAAATAAATGAGTGGAAACGTACCTACTCCCATGTGTCCCTTCCCTTTCTGGAGGATTCCTGTTCTGTTAGGTTCCTGACTTGTACACACACTGAAAGGCAAGAAGCACTGTTGAGAAAATAGCATGAATTGGCAGTCTTCTTGTTTCTTCTTTGCAAACGCCTTGCTCTGTGTGGTCAGTCCGGCCCTTGCGATGAATAGTGCCGTTTTCTCCAGCTCTTGTAGATTTCAGTAGAGCTTCATCACTGGAGCTGTGGTTGGTAGTTATTAGCATGTTTGTTGAGGGATACGGTGCTGATCTTCCTCCTGAGGGGATGGTCGGTCAAGACTGCCTTCTTGTCTAAGCAATAAATGTCATCAGTAGTAGGGGATGGGGATGGTTTGGTAGATGGTGTCCAATGTAGGTTGCATCAGAAAGGCTGTGCTGAACAGCATCAAAGTAACAGATGTGCAGTTTGTCCAGGGAGAGATGGTTCTGTGACTACCTGACACGGATTCCTTCTTGTGGCCCCTGTAGACTCTGGGGTCGCTACAAGAACGAATCTGTGTGTGGCTGTGTGTATAGTCTGGAGCCCACATGAGGTACATGGAAGTAATGCAGCTGAGAGGACACTAACTTGGGACAGGATTTAGAAAACGAAAAAAATGAAATGAGAAAATAAAGTTCCTCCCACTCCTTCCCCACTCATCCAAAAAAGGGTTCAGGTTCCCATTGCTTATTGGCCATAGGGATGGCAAGCTGTCAAGAGAGATTCATCGTGTCTAGGACACAGCATGATGGAAGGTGGTGCCCTCTCCTCTCGTTCCACCACCTTTTAATCTTCCCTGAACTGAATCAGGTACTGCGGGTGGACAGAGGAGGATTTCAAGGTGGAAAAAAACCCCAAACCATGAGCTCTGCAAGCAAATGCTTTTTAATCATTTGACCATAACCCCAAAACAACTTCCTCACAGAGAACCACGAAAATGACCTCTTTTCAAATGCATATGTTTCCCTGTGTTCCAGTGTCAAAGCTAATCGGGGATGGCGCATGCGTTGGGTCGTGTTCAATGGCAAGGACCTGCGCTACTATGACAACAACAGAGTGAGTCATGCTTTCTCTCTCTTTCTCTCTCTCTCTCTCCCTGTTTTTTCCTTATTGCTTTTTTACTTTACCAGCCATGTCACCTAAGAGTGGGTGACGGGATTTCTTTCCCTCGAGCTGAGTCACCCAGGTCTTTTTCAGAACAACTATATAATTTGAGGATTGGTGATAAAGACCGAAACAAAAGGGGGGGTCAAAAAGAAAACAAAAACAATGCACAACGTTTCGACTCTTAGAGCCTTTTTCAAGTGACATGAAACGACAGTACACGCAAATTTTGCTGTGTTAATGACGTAAAGAACGGGGAGACGCAGATAAAACAACAAAGACGTCACAGTAAATTTTGACGTGACAAGAACTCAAAACACACACACACACACACACACACACACACACACACACACACACACACACACACACACACACACACACACACACAAAATAAAAAATAAAATAAAATAAAATAAAATAAGGAGGCTGGGTAGACACAGGCTAAGAAAGGTGAGTGAATGGAAATCAGAGGAAGTCTGATTTGAAAGTAGACGGTTGTTGGGAGGGAGGGGGCAAAAGAGGGAGGGGGAGGAGGGAGAAGGGGAAAAAAAAAAAAAAAAAAAAAAAAAAAAAAAAAAACAAAAAAACAAAAAAAAATGTGCACACACACACACACACACACACACACACACACACACGTGAAACTCAGAAGATTCTTTTCAAAGCAAGCTCAAGCCTGATGTCGCAAGCAACCAGAAGATTTTCCACCCAAATGGACAAAAGCAATGAACTCATCAAAGCCTGCCGCCACCAAATGGCTTACCTGTGTTCAGAAGAGACATCACAGTTCATCATCAATACTGTGAAGAACGCCAACCAGGACCTACATGAAAGCCTGAAGAAAAGCAAAGCAACGAAACTAAACAAACTTTTGCCGAAAGGAAATGCAAGTGACTCACAGCCCACTTCCCAAGTACCAGTGGACTCTGACAAACTGGTTGTGACCATTCCTGATGACATCTCCCAGACGAACAGAAAGCACTTTTAACCCATGGATTAAAGTTTGTCCCTCTGAAACCCCAAACAAACTTCCTGTCCACACTCTATCACTGCCAACAGTTTTTTCGCAGATTACGCCTTGCAGCACACTTTCAGGACCAGTGCCCTCTCTCCACAAGTACAAACAGCAATGACATCGCTCACCTCTTCCCAAAGGAGCGTGGAACATGGACACCCAAACCAGGAGAATTCTCTTCCCTAGATCATTACATTGACAAGTGCACACAGGAATCCAACAACTAAGCTTCCGACCTCTGAAACACTCCAACTTGTCCGATGATGAGTGGAAGGCATTACAGGATTTGAAGAAAAAGAACAGATGTGGTGATCAAACCTGCCGATAAGGGTGGTGCGATAGTGGTGTGGCAAAGGGACTACTATGAAAAGGAAGTAAAAAAAAAACAGCTATCTGACACGACTTTCTACACCCCATTGAAGAAACCAACAGTAAAAGAGGACAACGCCCCCTTGTAAGGAAAATTGTCAATGAAGCTATTGCATCGGGCCATCTCCCAACTGAAGCCTCAAGAGCTGTGGTTCGAGAACCCCGGGAGTCCAAATTCTATGCCCTTCCAAAAATTCACAAGCCCAACAACCCTGGGACGTCCCATTGTATCCGCCTGTTCCTGTCCGACAACTCTTATTTCACAATTCATCGACTCTCTCCTGCAACCACTTGTTACCTCTCTGCCAACCTTTGTCAAGGACACCAATCACGCCCTTCAACTGCTTGACCAATTCCATTTCCCACCGGATGGATCTGACCGTTTCTTATTCATGGATGTCACTTCTTTGTACACGAGCATCCCCCACAATGAGGGTCTGCAGGCCATAAAACACTTTCTAAAGAACAGCACCTTTGACATTGACACATCACAACCATCCTAAGGCTGACAGAGTTGGTCCTGACACTGAACAGTTTCTGTTTTGGTGATTGCCACTTCGTCCAAACTCGAGGGGTGGCTATGGGCACCAAGATGGGGCCGAGTTACGCATGCCTCTTTGTGGGTTTCATGGAGGAGCAGATACTCTCTTCATATCCTGGACGCATCCCTCCATTCTTCAGACGCTTCATTGACGACATCATAGGTATCACCACAAGCACCAAGGCTGAACTTCTAGATTTCATACACTTTGTGTCTTCATTCCACCCAGCCCTGAAATTCACCTACACCATCTCTGAAACAACTGTATCTTTTCTAGACATTCAAGTGTCCATCACCAGCACAGATCAACTGAAAACATCAGTATTCTACAAAGAAACTGATTCACATTCTTACCTCAAGTTCACATCCAGCCACCCACAGTCTACCAAGAAGAGTATCCCTTACTCTCAATTCTGTCGCCTCAGAAGACTGTGCAGCAATGACGATGACTTCAAACTGCAGGTCAACTGGATGTGTTCCTTCTTCAGAAGGCGAGGATACCTGAAGCAGTCATCATCGATGCCGCCAATCGTGCCCTTCGCACCCCAGATCTCAGGCCATGACCCCATCTCAGAACAAAGATCAGTCAGACCGACCAGTCCTTACTCTGACCTACACCCACACAACCTCCCAGTTAAAAACATCCTTGTGAAAAACTTTGACATCCTGCAGAAAGACCCCAAACTCAAGTCCACCTTCGACAAACCCCACTAGTGGCATACCTGCGTGACACCAACCTCAGGGATCATCTAGTACGAGCCACTTAAAACTCTCCCAGCAGCTCTCCACAGGAAACCACCGCTGCAACAAACCCCGATGCAAAAACCTGCCCCTTTTAAATACAACCACTAACACCTTCAGGGGCCCATCAGGCAAAAGTTTCACCATCAGATCCCCCTTCACTTGCCGATCTTCCAACCTTGTGTACATTCTTTCATGCAGCCTCTGTTCCAAACTCTACTGTGGTGAGACCTACCGTACCCTGGATGACAGATTCAGGGAACACCTCCAGGCTGTCAACCTGAATAAGGACACCCCCGTAGGTACACATTTCAATAGCCCTGGACATAACGTGTTTCATATGTCAGTCTCTGCTGTTCACCAAAACCACTCAGATGCCATACACCGTAAATTCCTTGAATCATCTCTGATCTCTAGGCTAGGGACGCTCACTCCCATGGACTGAACATCAAGGACTGAGGTGGAGGAGTCGCCATTGTAGCTATATGCCTGCCTGAATGACCGTTGGAGGTCCTCCTCTTTTTTTTTTTTTTTTTTTTTTTTTTTTTCCAACATGCCGGCAGCTAGGATAGGGTACATAGCTTGTTTGTGGTCTTCAGCACTACCCTACCCTTGTTGTTTTTCAAAAAGATTTTTGAGGTTGAAAAAATTGTTTGCGGTTGTATATGTTTTATATCATATATATGCCTAGACACCCTAGGCATGCATATCTTTATGAGATGTAAACGTTCTTTCCCCCCCCCCCCCCCCCCCCCCCCCCCCCCCCCCCCCCCCCCCTCTCTATTATGGTAGGTGTGTGGGGGGGGGTGATGCCGGGAGGGTGGGGAGCGCAGCACATGTGTGTGTGTGTGTGTGTGTGTGTGTGTGTGATTTTTTTTTTTTTTTTTTTTTTTCTCCCCTTCTCCCTCCTCCCCCTCCCTCTTTGCCCCCTCCCTCCCAACAACAACAACCGTCTACTTTCAAATCAGATTTCCTCTGATTTCCATTCACTCACCTTTCTTAGCCTGTGTCTACCCAGCCTCCTTTATTTTTATTTTTATTTTATTTTATTTTGTTTGTGTGTGTGTGTGTGTGTGTGTGTGTGTGTGTGTGTGTGTTTTGAGTTCTTGTCACGTCAAAATTTATTGTGACGTCTTTGTTGTTTTATCTGCGTCTCCCCGTTCTTTACGTCATTAACACAGCAAAATTTGCGTGTACTGTCGTTTCATGTCACTTGAAAAAGACTCTAAGAGTCGAAACGTTGTGCATTGTTTTTGTTTTCTTTTTGACCCCCCCTTTTGTTTCGGTCTTGCAGCTTTCGAACAAAGGAACTGATGGCACCAGGCTTTGCAGCTAAGCGTGCGCGAAAAGTGTCGGTCAGACGAAGGGGTGGTAATGATTTCTCGCTCAATGAAGTGCTTGAAATCATATTGCAAAGTGGATCTGGTGAAGAGGGGAATGATACAGAGATAGAAAATTATTATGAAAGTGAAGAGGAAAGTGAATTGTTTGAAGATGCTGCCATCCATTCATCTTCTGATTTGGTGTTGTAAAAGAACCGAATAGAATGTAAACAAAGAAGTTTGTTTTACTGGTCAAACATGTTTTTTCAGCGCACAGTCGTCGTGTCTACACATTGAAAGTAAATGATTCAAAATTACTGTGTTCAATTAGTTGAGTGTTCTTTCCTGTGATACCTAACACAACACTGTCAGTTGTTGTCTAGCTACCATAAAAATAAATTTAAAAATAGCGAAATATGCGTGTCAGCAGGGACTGAGCACCATGCGAGTGCGCAGCAGCAGGGAATTGTACTGCATGCGCCGCTCTTGGCTAGATAGTATTAAAAAAAAAAAAAAAGCTTGTTAGATGTTTCTGATGGATGTGGTACAATCACAATTACAGAGTAAGTCTTCATAGGCTTTTGAGATACAGCGGTCTAAATAGATGCGCTGTAACAGCTTGGATATTTAGTCAGAGAGATTTGTGTACATGCATGTTTGATCAGTTGTGAACACACTTGGTCATTTTAAGCTTTTAATGGACAAAGTTTTGTTTATACTAAGGTAGCAGTCATTAATAATTAAGATGACAGGAATTGTGCCCTTTTTTTTTTTTGCTCTTTATTTTTTTTTATTGTTACATTCCGACTTCTTTCTTTGCTAACAAGTATCCCTGTTTCAGTTTTTCTGTAATTAAGATTAGATGGCTTGACTTAAAATTTGTTTTGTAAGCATTTAGATACCAAGCGCGCTAAACACCTGTCATAATGTAGTAAAAACATCACTGAAAAACAAAGGCAATCCCCCCCCCCCCCAAAAAAAAAAAAAAAAAAACCCAAAACACACACACACACACACTCACACACACACACACACACACACACACACACACACACACCAAAACAAAAAAAAAAAAAAAAACAACAGAAAGTGCAATTCCAGATGGTACAAAATTTTGCATTAAAAAAAATCTAGTAGCAGATGCACTTTGATGTATAAGTGTGTACTTTTTTTTTTTTTTGCTGATGTTTATGACTGACTGTTGTGAACACTCATCTGTACTCTGAATATCCAGCGCATCAAGTCACCTCTAGATTCTAAATTCATTGTCACTGACGTTTGAATTGGGTTCACTGCAGCGCCTCCCCTGCTGGGTTTCATTGTACTGAATTAATATTGATTGCTCCCCAGGGTCTGCGATCCTTGGATGTAACAGGACAAATCTTGGTGTGGTTGTGTATGAGAAAGCAGGAGTAAGCAGAGTGGGTAATTGAAGATGGCAAAGGGAAACAAACAACTTGTTTTGATGCGTGAATTGATCCAAGTCATATTCATTCAGTCTACACTAGTGCCTGGGTCACTAAAATGTGTGTGGTCACTTTTGCCACACATATTTTGAATTTCTCACTGATGGTTAATGTTTGTTGTCTATCACACTTGATACAAATTTGAGGTGGAGGGGATGCATAAGGCAAACATAAAGCTGCCAGTTTAAAATCCTGCGTCTTAACGCTCAACTCTTCTCAAAGAATAAGTATGTTGTGGAAAACGGACTGACCCCAGATTACTGTTAAGTATAAGACTACTTGAATGCTGTTTTCCTGATTTATGCTAGATTTGGGCGTGAGCAACTCAATGCAGAGAAGTTCTTCATTGCATGATGTGTGTGTGTGTGTGTGTGTGTGTGTGTGTGTGTGTGTGTGTGTGTGTGTGTGTGTACATGCAGAGCCAGATCTCCAAGAAAATCATTCCGTTGTCGTCGATGAAAGAAGTGATCAGTGACATCAGGGAAGGAGACACAAACCGCTTCAAGTTCCGTCTTGTCACCACGCTACGAGACAGGACCTTCCTTTTTGCAGCTGACACCCGAGGTACGTGCTGCTTAAGACAGGTGTTTAATGTGTGCCTCAGTTTGCAGTCGACACTGGAGGTGTATTGACATAACATTTTTTTATTTTTTTATTTTAATGTTTGCCTCATGTCAGAGTATTAAGGGTGGGTAATAAAGTGAATCTGCATTCATACATTTGAAAGCATATGAGAATAATGAAATCATTTATATTTGATTCTGGAATTTCTTTCATAATAGCAAATTCAGTTTTTGTGTCACACATCAGACAAAGCCAGCCAACTGACCCAGCCAACCATCCTGCCCAAATTCTCCCCACCACCTTGCCCTCTTCAGCCCCCAGCCCCCGACCCCTGCTATCTTACAGTCGATCAGTCATGGTTTTTGTTGTTTTTCCAGATGACTGCTGCTGCACATGGACCAGCACGTTAATGGCTGCTATCCTCAAGGTAAGATTTATCAGCGATGGTGTTGTACTTGATTTCAACAGCATTTTAAAACCTTACCAGTTTGTTGAAATATTGTCAAGGTTAGGCATGCAAAGATGAAGTTTCATCTGTGAGTTTTCTGTCCTTTTATTTTTTTTTTTTTTTAAATGAAATTTGATTCTTTATATACAGTGGCCCTATAGCTTAATTGATGTTGTGTAGCATGCAGTGAACTTGTCTGCACCAGGTTGATGAAGCTTAAGCTAATATTGGCATAAGGCTAGACGGTTTCTCTAGACTGAAGGAAAAGACACTTTTTCCAGAGTGAAAGAACAATTGCTGCAGAGAGCTGCGTGTGATTTTAACTCTTTGGTCCCTGTGCTGTTCTCGCAGCCTGTTCATCAGGAGTGGTCATGGAAAGTTGAAGGGAGGGAAATCATGCATCTGTCTGTCTTAGACCCTGAGTTGTCTTGTGGGGGGAGATGACCATCATTGTCTTCTTTTTTTTCCATGTAACTTAGTCATGGATAATATATGCTTTCTGGCATTATGAGGTGTACTTTGCTCTCTTTGGCACCATTTCTCTGTTTGGTTGTGGGCTTTTCTTTGGAATGCACTGTTGTTTTATCCTGTCACTGAGTAAGGACCTGACTTTTGATGTCAGAGGGATGTGTTCTCACATTATGGCCTGACCTTCATCTGCTATTATTTGAAACACAGATGTGGTGGAGACAGGGAAAGCATGAACAAAGGATTATGAATTCTTCCTAGTAAAACCAGCATTGTGTTTTGACGCAAAGATTTTCACATATTTGTTCAGATAAAATTGGTTATTCCAGTTATTGGGCTGTAGCTGTTGGATTTGGGAGGGGGACTGACAGCAGGGGAAATAACTAGGATGACAGTTCAGGATTTATTGCGCAAGTTGCATTTCTTGATCAAGTTCAGACTTGGTACAACAAGATTGATTTTAATGATAATATTCCTCTTCTTTGTGCATATTCTGTCCCCAGTTTATCAATACTTTAAGAAGGCCCAGTGACAACAGGTGAGGTTGTTCACAGAAGCATGTAACTTGACCCGTATCTGAGAAGAGACTGGGATAAAGAGCATAGAGAAATTTTAAACAACTTAAACTTTCATCCAGATTCTTCCGTTGATTACACGCTTCATCTTCTCTCCAACCAAGATAAATCTTGTCTTTCAGGAAAAAATTGGAGAAACTTTTCTGATTGTGTACAGCTGTTGCTTTTCAATTTCTTTTCTCTTTTTTTTCCTTGTTTATAATTGTTGCCATGTCAGTTCCAAAAGGCTAGAGGGCTATTTGCAGTTGTTTTCCTCAGATTCATCCACTAAAAAAAAACAACAACAACAAAAGAATCTTATGCCAATGCAGAAGCCATCAGATTATTTTTCTTTGTTTGTGCACAAAAAACAAAGAAGAAGAAAGTTCACAAAGCTGTAAATCAACACATCTGTACTAATTGGTGGATGTATTGAATTTTTTTTTTTTTTGCATTCTTGCTCATGCTCATTTGTGCAGCATAAACAATGAATAAGAAAGTTTACAAAATCAATAAAGCAGTATCACAAAGTCGATGCAAATAGGTGGAATATTGAAACTATTTGCCATTTTTGCTGTGGCTGTTGCTGCTTCAACTCAAACTTGACACTCTTCTGCTGTCCTACTGTGCCAACTTTCTTTCGGAAATTAAGTGGGTGGACATTCCCATATCACTCTGTAACTATGCGCATGCAACTTTTTAATGTAATTAATAGCAAACCGCCAAGAAAATGTAGACAAACGAATCACAAGATGAAACACGACACATTTTTCAACCTTTGAGGTCTTCTTTGGGCAAGATAAAAACACTCCGGACAAAGAAAATGAATGATGAATCACTTGTCTTCATTCGCTTCAGTGCAAGATGGGCGGTGAATCAATACTGATATAACACATAACACTAATAATACACTCGTAGCATGTAAAGCCTGGCTTCTTTTTGTTGTTTGTTTACAGCACAGATCATTGTTTGTTTACAGAACAAAGCAGATGGACCTGACCCTGAAGCAGAAGTGACCAAACCAGACAAAGAGGCATGTGTTTCAGCTTTTTGCTCAGCATTTGGCAGCATTGGCAGTATTGTATGGTGGCATTGTATGATGATAATTTAGTATGGTAGTATTGTGTGATGATATTGAAGGGTAGTATTGTTTGATGGTGTTGCACAGTAGAATTGTATGATGTTGTTCTAGTGTCATATGTTTATATTGTATAGTCATGTTTTATGGTGATGATATATCATTATATTGTATGTTAGTATTGCACAAAATTTGGTTTGATTTCAGTGTTATTTTACTTTGTTGGAGTAATCTTCTTGTGTCTTTTGTTGTTATATTATTGGTATTTTTAATGGAAACTGGATGGTGTAAACATTTTTTTTTTTTTTGTTTGTGTGTGCATTATCATTGATCATATTAGTGTGATTGTTTTTTGTAATAGAAATGATTCTGTAGAAAGAGTGTACCAAGGCAATGCAGAGTCAGTATGTGAACATGTTACTTTCCTCTGACGTACATACTGACATGGAAAACATTTATGCTTTTCTTCAGGGATTTGTTCGCTTTGAGAACAACAACAAGAAATTCTATGTTGCCATCTGGGGAAAGACTCTTTGCTATTACGACTCATTTGAAGTAAGTGCAACAGCCCTATGATCCTCTGCTGTCGTTCTGTTTTCATATGTCTGAAGACTTGGAATTCAATTCTGTATCACCTGTATCGTGCAGAAATGATGGAATAGATGAAGAGAAAATTGTTGGGTGTTCAAGAAAACAGGACATTGTGTGTGGCGAAAAAGTAAGAATAGAGGTAAGGATTGAGAGGGGATGGGGCATTGAGAGAGAAGTAGTAGAGGGGAGGTTGAGGGATGAAGACTAATAGTATACCAAAAAAAAACAAAACTGTTCTTTTTATATGGAAATGAGCTCCTGACAATATTATACAGCACAATATAAAGAAAACGAGAGCTGAAGAAAAAGAGGGTTTGAGAGAGCAGGGGTACCAAGAATAATTTTTCGTGTGTAGAAGAATGCCAGAGTAAATTTTTGAGACAAGAGCTAAAATCGAATTACTGTGATGCCAAACAACAAACAAATTACAAACAAACACAATGTATTTCAACATATTTGGTCTTATTCAGGCAAGACAAATTAATAGGTTAATTCTTGTCACATTTGTGTTGTATTTTGAATGTTCTTTCATTTAATGGCTTAGTAATTCTGTTTTTGCTCTTGTTTCAATTTCTGCTGGCATTCACCTCACTTTGAAAATGAAATTTTTGAGAGATTGCTTGAGGGTTGGGTTGGGGGGTTGGGGGGGGGGGGGGGTGGGGGTGTGTGTGTGTGCACAGAAACTGATGAGATTGTTGGAAGTCTCCATTGATCGTTTTACTCAGAAACACCCCCGGAGAGTGAAATAAGATAGATGACTTACTTAGGTAGATTGATAGATCTTGATTCTACTGTCCACCTTCTTTGTGACGTTGTGGAAAGATGCACATTCTGGTTCATTTTCTTTAGCTGTCTCATCCCATTGATATTTCTCCTAGATCACTCATTCTGGCTCAAGACAGCCACATCCAGGTTTGTTCTGTTCAGTTGTAGGCCTGGTACCCAGCAGACCACCGGGAGCTGCCAGCATCAAGTTGTTGCAAGCCAACCCACCAGAGGAGACACTGCACTGCTGCATCTAATCCAGCATATGCCAGACTTCATGTACTCTGTAACGAGGATAGTAGTGGCTGAGCTACAGAGCTATCCTAAATGAGCATCCCTCTTCAGAGGGTACCTCCACACCTGTCCAAGGGTAGTCCTCATGAACTTATACATACTGATGACTTTGATCTGAACTCACAAAGGGTGTGGTGTGGAGAGGAAATTGAAACTGAGGTGATGTGGAGAGCAAGGCATGAAGAGCAGCAGACTTTGAGATTTTCTTGTCTATGCAAATCGGTGAGAATCAGTGATGATGAAGATGATGTGACAGAGTTCTGTTTTCCTTGGATAATGTATCCTGGCATCAGGCAGGCATCAGAGATACAGGCAAGTGCTGTGTTGGTCAGGAGATTTGAGCAACCTTCTCTGAGATGCATCAAAAGCGCATGAAACTATTTGTATTAGAAACTTTCAAACATTTTCTATGGAAGTGTGCTTTGAGGACGTCTGAAGCCTTGACTCATTGTTTTTTGCAAAGTGGTCATTAGAGAGGGTGTTTTCCTGTAACAGATTGTAACTCGGGCACTGTTTGCCTCGTTAGAAAAGAGTTTCTAGTTGTGAAAATAGGATGAAAATAGTTTGAGGAAATGTAGGTGGAACAAAAAAAAAAAGAAAGAAAGCATGATTCCAGACTTTCTTTGTAGTAGAGGGCCGGTCTCATTTATGTTTGTGTGGTGTGGTGTGGTTGGTGCGTGTGTGTGTGTGTGTGTGTGTGTGTGTGTGTGTGTGTGTGTGTGTGTGTGTGTGTGTACAGGACTTCCAGATGCATTGTCCTGTGCATGAGATCGACATGAAGCTGTCCTCTGTTAAGGACAAGAAGAAGAACTGCCTGCAGCTGTCTACACATTACGCTCACTTCTCGTAAGTGTGGATACATGCGACAGTAAGGAAACCTGCTGTTGGTTATCATGAAAGATGAATCTTAAATGCAGCAAGCTGAGAGAGAGAGAGAGAGAATGAATGAATAATAGAGAGAGAGAGAGGGTGGGGGGATGGGGGGAAGAGGGAAGGAAGGGATTGTGGAATCAGAATTCAGAATGCAACAACCTGAGAGAGATAAAGTGGAGGGTGGGGTGGGGTGAGGTGGGGGGACAGAGAGAGAGGAAGGGAAGGAGAAGAATGAGGAAGTGGTAGGTGGGAGATGGAGTAGAACGTGAGGTGAAATGTAAAAGTAAATGTATGTGTTAGAATGTCTGTTTGATTAGCTTTGATATTTTAGTTTATCGTGGTGCATGTGTGTGTGTGTGTCTGTGCCTGTGTGTGAAGGAATACAGTGTGCGTGTGTGCACATATGTGTCTATGCTTGTGTGCGTATGGCTAAAGTACTTGACAAAATGTGGAATTTAAAGGAAATTGTAAATTTTTGATTTGATTTGAAGGCATTGTGTGTGTGTGCAGTCTAGTCTTTGACAGTGCGCAAGAGACACAGGCATGGAGAATGGCCATTGAGGATGCCATTGCTGAGGGCTTGGCTGATGACAGTGTAGTTTGTGTGTGTGTGTGTGTGTGTGTGTGTGTGTGTGTGTGTGTGCATGTGTGTGCATGTGTGTGTGCGTGCATGTGCATGAGTGTACAGGCATTATGTGTTTGTGCATTTGCTGTTCATGTGTGTGTATGTCTGTGCGCTTCTTCTTACCTCTTGACAAATATTCAGGAATTTGTTTGCTAGTGTTTGAACATAAATCATTTAAGTATAGTATGTGCACATCTGTCTGTTCATATTTGAGATAGAGAGAGAGTGTGTGTGTGTGTGTGTGTGTGTGTATGTGTGAACATACATTAGAGAAATGAGGAAGAGAAAATGAAAGGGCAGAGAGAGAGACTGATATATTTTTATCGTGATTGTGATTTTTTTTCTTTCTGTTTGTTTGGTTTCAACGTGGTGACAGCCCTGATATGGTGGTCGTTTGTGGTTGGCTTGGCAATAAGCAACATGACTTTACGTTACCCTTGTTTTGTTTTTATTTCGTTTTGCATGGTAAAACTTTTGTTACTTTTTGTTTATTTTTTAAAGCTTTATTTTTATGCTTTAACTTTTTTTTGTGTGAGTCTCGTATCTGTCTGCTGACTGTTTAGATCTGATTGATTAATCTTTCCCAAACGGACATCAGGCAACAAATTCTGTCCCCCCCCCCCCCCTCCCTTTTTTTTTTTTTTTTTTGTTAGTCTCGTACATGTCTGCTAACTGTTTAGATCAGATTGATTAATTCTTTCCCCAACAGACATCAAGCAACAAATTCTCCCCCTTCCGAACATGTCATTTTTTTTTTAATGTAAATTCTGTGCCTCATAAGACAATTGTAAAAGCCTATTGTGATGTATGAACAGAAATAGTAAAGCATGAAGTTTGTATTTGGTTTACTTTTAAAGAATTTTTTTGCTTGTTGAAGTGCTGCTGTTATGAAAAACACCATGTAATTTTGATTATCTGACAGGAAAATCTCTGATATTCATTGTTCTTAGCTCTTCACATAAAAAATACCACCTGTATTATTAAGAAAACACCTTTTTGCAGTAGTTATGGCTTATGAAAAAATTAATCCTAACTCTCCAGAGAACTGACTTTTGTGAAGGGATTTTTTTCTAAACGCGTAGTATTGTACTTGCAGTTTTTTTTTTTTTTTTTTTTAATATGGATTACAGTCTGTACTTCTTGTAGATGTGGCACAAGTATGATTTTGTGTTAAAGTGTTCTGTTTGTCTGTTCCTTGATTGCAGAGATATGTTGTAACTTGTGCTAACAGCTGTATGTCATAAACAGCATCTAATAAAAAACGTTTTTAAAAAAAAAAAATTACAATTAGTTTCCACCCTGACTCCCCCCTTTCCTATTTTTTGTGCCCCCCCCCCCAACCTTCCCCAACCCAGCATGTCTGATCCCTTCCTTTCAAAAAAAGAAAAAAAAAAAAAACAACACAAAAAACGCCCTAACACCCAAAGAAACGGGACACTGAACTAAAAGTCTGAATCTCATGTTGCATTTAATGAGGATTTGATTGTGCTGCACCTTGACTACACATAATATGTTTACTTTGCTGAGGTTACTGATGCGTGTCTTGTCGCTTCTAGCACTTGGTTTGTCCCCTGAAAAGTGTTAACCTTTTAGAGTATTGAGCATGTTTTTTGTGGAGGATTTGTTATGTATTCAGATGTGAGTCTGTGTTGTGAGACTGTAATGCCGTAGAAAGGTCTGTGACGTGTGATAGTTCAGTGGCTAGTGCTTCAGAGTGCCTGTCTGGAGCTCTCCAGTTTCAAACCCCATTAAGCCACTGTTGGTTGAAGGATTTAGTGGGGAGTTTTTCTGAACTTAGGAACACTTGTGTACCAGCATGGTTATGTATTACCTCTACTTGTGTATGTGACTGGTCAGGTACGCATTGTAAAGATCCAAAAATGTATGTTGGCATTCAGTTGGTTATAGCAACACAACAGAGCCCAACAGGATACTTGAAGATGGATACTGCCAAGTATTTCCCAATGCCTCTCTTCCCAATGCCTCTCTGAAAAATGTAGTGATGCCCTGGATGTATTTTGCACTTGTGTCATGTTATCTGTCATTTTTTGTTCAGTTCCATATGCATCTTCCTTGTGGTCAGTGTATTTTCCTGGGAACCCCTTTAGGTTATTTCCCTCAGTTCACTTGTGTCATTTTTTTTTTTTTTCTATGTGTCATTTCTCTGTTGCTCTGTATGCCTTGATGTCATCTCCCTTTGTTCTATGTGTGCTGGTTTGGTTTGTTCTATGTGTGTCATTTGTACGTGCCATTTTTGTTGGGTCTGATGCTTGTTATTGCTGTCAGTTTTGCATTCTCCTGTACTCCATGCATGCTGCCTTTTTTCCCACTTTTTTTTATATATTGTTTTCCATTTGTTCTGTATGTGTTATACTCTCTACCTAACGTCAGTTTTGTTGTTAAGCATTTTGGTTGATTGAATTTTGTTCCCTGAACCATGTCAGTGTGTAGCTGTTGTTGATTTTGTTTACAAAGATTAAGGATTTAGCTTTCTGGTGCAAAACAGTTTTGGTTAGTTGGTTTTTGATATTCAGGTTCTTTAAAGCTATGGGCGTTTTTTTGTTGCTTTGTTTAATGTGGACCTGAAGTTATGTTTTTTAAATCTCTTTGATTATTGTGGATGTAGCGAGGTGTTACGTCTGGTGATATTATAAAGTGCAGTGTTTGACTTTGGATGTAGCGAGCTGTTATTTCTGGTGTATTATAAAGTGCAGTGTGTTTGACTTTGCATGCAGCATGGCACAAAGTTTGCTCGCTGTCGGTAGGTGAGACTTGCTGCTTGGACTGTTGCATCATTTCTCTTAACATCAGTATTGATCTGTTTAGCAATGTCTGTATGGTGGAACCCTGTCACATAATTGCAGGATTTTTTTTCCCCTGCATGGTATGTTCACCTTTATTTTCAAAAATTTTAAAAAGTGCATATACTGACGTGGCAGAACAAAACGGACAGATAAATCACAAGACAAACTACGACATGTTTTGACCTATCAAGTCTTCTTCAGGCAAGATAAACAACACTCAGACATCGAAAATAAACAGAGCAATCACTTATGTTTTTTCAAATTCAGCACAACATTGGCGTTGAATGAAAACCTTTATTCTTTAAGTGAAATTTAAGGATTCTGCCAGAAATCTGAGATGGGATGGTTTTCTGCTTGAAGGAACTTTGTTTAGTTAGTATCTTTCGTGAATTGAATGCAAGATTGTATATGGAGAGTCAGCAGGTACTAGTCTACCAGACAAACGGTATGGATGTTTTCAGAATTGATCAGCAGTGCCTGTAGGTTTGCTTAGCTGTGAAGTTGGAATAGATGACAATATTGGGTGATAGTAACGGCATTTAGCAAGCACTCATAATGATAACTAAAAAAAAAAGATCTGTTCGGAGAAGACTGGATTGGAGTGTGTATGATTGTATGTAGAAAGCAAGTACGACATGAATTCTGCTGCTAGACCTTTTTAATTATCAACAGGAGTAGTGACATCATTCAGCTAAAAAAAAAAAAAAATTATTAGCAAAAAAAAAAAAAAATGGTTAACTCATGGAATGATTTGTATGGGAGAAAGACGTAACAATATTTGATTCTAACCATTGGATAGGAAAAAAATAGAAAAGCAGCCTCACACACACACATACATGCACCTGCAAGCACACACGCACGCTCGCATGCACGCATGCACACACGCACGCACGCATGCACAGAGGATAGAAAAAAGAAAGGAAAGGGAAAAAAGAAAATGTGGTCTGTATGATCTAAAGTTCTTGATTTCAGATTTGCTTTGCCCTGTAGAGCTCGTTGTCACAAGATTCAACTCCCTCCTCTCCTTATGGACACACATTGAATGTTGTACTTATCTTTGAGTGAAGTACAATACAATACAGTTTTTCAGAATGCGGTGTGGTCCAATATTGCGTATTCTGGAACAGCACAATTCTGTTTAGTGCAACACAGTCTGATACAGTACAATAAGATTTAGTCCAGTACTGTGCAGAACAGTATGACACTGTCTAGTCCCCAGAACAAAATGGTTTTTTTCCAATGCAGCACCATTATGCTGTCCGGTCTTGTAGAGTCTATTGTAATGTCTTGTCCGATAGAGTCTTGAACTGTATGATATCGTCAAGTCCTGTAGAGTCTATCACAATATAAAAGAGCCTGCTCCAGGACAATGGTATGTTACAAACTTACAGTCCAGTCTTGTTGAATCTAGAACAATATACTACAATCTAATCGTGTAGAATCTAGGACAGTATGATGAAGAATAGTCTTATAGAATCTAGAACAGTATGGTACAGTCTAGTCTTGTAGAGTGCAGAACAGTATGTAGAATTTAGAACAATATGATATGGTCTAGTCTTATAGAGTCTTGAACAGTATAATACAGTCTAGTTTTGTAGAGTCTGGATGAGTATGATGCAGTCTAGTCAAATACAGTCAAGAACAGTGTGCCACAATCAAGTCCACTCTATTACAACATAAAACTTTAAGTTTCTTGTTAGGGAGTTGAGAGCTTACACAACCCCACCGTACTATACTCGTTGAGGTTCACATTTTTCTTTGTTGTATGGCATGGCTACAGTGTTATGAAACAGTATATTACAAACTATTTTACATATGATTTGCATAACTGTCTTTTCTCAAAATGTTGTTTTATTTAAACATTGATTGAATGGAAGCACAGAAATGCACTTTAGCCAGTTCAGTGCTTGATGATATAACCCTGAGGGGTTCCACTTTACAATCTGATGACATACCTCATTTCTTTATTTGTTACTGTTTTGGAACAGTCTGTATAATCATTTTGTACGCTTGCTTGTTCTTTTTCTGAGCTAAGATTTCCCATTGATTGTGCACAGTTTTGTCTTTTTTTTTTTTCAACCTTTTGTGAACAAAAATCATGAGATGACACATCATGCATTTGACAGTACAGTATGCCATGTTTTATTACCTCTTCCCTGCTTGCTCCGTATCTGTTATGGGGTCGTTTTCACGATCTTGTGTGCCCGAACCATGTCTACTACGAGGTACTTATTACTTGATTATATTTATTTTTATCATACTAACGATCAGCAAAATCAAATGATTATGATACCACATCATAGCACAGGGTATAAGAAAAAAAACATGCAAAAAATCTATGAGATATCTTAATAAATGAATGAGTAGTGAACAGATGAGTGAACCTACTGCAATTTGGCCCCGGCACTCAGCTATACAGAAAAGCTCTGATAGTGTGGCAGGGAAAGGGTTAACAAAAACTGTAAGATAATACAGCAAACATTTTTACAGGTTTTGTCCTTTTTATCACTCATCCATCCCCGTTTCCCCTTCCCGTCTGTCTGTGGTGCCGTTTGAAAGTGAAAAAATCTCAAAACATGTAAAAAGTGCTTTCTTGGAAAGAAAGTTAAAAAAGAAAAAGAACGGCAGTACCAGCGGGTGGTAAAGGCACTCTACAGGAGAAAGAAACGCGCTGTCCTGTCCCAGTCTCCATGCTCACTCTCACTGCACACCAGCCCTCATTGAGTATGGTTTCTTGGCTATGTGAGGATAAGTTCTGCTGCCCCTCCCTCATTCATCTCTCTCTCTCATCAGCTTTGTAAATCAGGGGTGAACTGTAGTGCTGTAGATGTCTGTAGATATCTGTAAAGAAAAAAGAAGAAGATATTAGAACAAACGTCTCGCATTCCCCTGTCCCATTCACTCACTCCCCCCTTCCCTCCGAGATGAAGTGATGCATAGTCTTAGCTTTCTTATTGTGAATTATTGTGAGTTTATTGACTGAGAAACCCAAAGTTGCTGCTAGAATTCTGTGTTGCCTACAAATTTTTTGAAGGAAAATGACGATTAAGGAGATCGACCCTTTCTCAGCCCAAGACATTGACAGTGATATGTCTCAGAAACTCGGTACAAATGTCTGTTGTGTACTGGATTTTGTTTTCAATTAGTTATTATTACATGCATGAAAGTAAGACAGGTTGGTTTGAAAGTGTGAAAATGTATGGAAGAGAAAACCGTGTTTGTATATTCTCGTGGCTTTGACGTAAGTTACTGGCTTCTCCGCCTATTGTACATTTTCTCTGGGCTGATTGCTTTAGTGGAGTAGCTCTTCTTTCTGCTTGAAAATTCTGCAAAATAATGGATTGGAAAAATGTACTCTTTAAAAGAGTTTAAAATTTTCAAATTTTTAATAAAATGTTTAGGGTGAAAGTACCATGTTTGTAATATGTTGTTTGTTCCACTTTCACCTGCCTTTTCCACACATGTTTTCTAGCCATTATTTACACTTGAAGTTAATTATTTGTTTTCTGTTAACTCAGTTGTTGCTGTGTTATAATAGTTGTTGCTGATCTTACTAATTCAGCAATAATCAGACACCTCTTGTTTTGAAATTAATCAGTTAAAAAAATGATTACATTGCATGACAGCAAGCATGTTTTGTTGTAATAATTTAAGTCTTACCTGAACATTCTGTGATAAACTGATATTGTATGGTATTGACTTGTTTTCTGATATTTCTGCATGTTGTAGAGATTAGAAAGAAATATTTGAATCAGATTTCTGCAGATTGTAGGAAGCAGAAATGGTAGAATTCTAAATTTGTGTAGGAGAGAAAAAAAAAAAAAAATGGTATAGACTGATGTATAATTCTCATCATGAATCTACTCCATCTCAGAGTCTTAGCAGCTAGCTCACACATCTGAACTAAGAATGCAGGTGTGAGTCAGTCAGTGGTATAAGAATGCAGGTGTGAGTCAGTCAATGGTAAGCATTTTGTACAGGGATTGTACCGTCCATGAAACTTTGGAACATTTTGAAGAAACTGAGGTGTCTTTTTTAAGAGCTTTCAAGTCTGTAAAAAACTGACATGGATTTTTTTTGTGTGTGAATTTTTTGAATGTTTGTGAATTTTGGATAAAGTCCCTTAAAAAAAGAAAAATAAAATGATTTTGTGATTGTTGCTAGTGAATTCAGTTTAAAGCATAGATGCAAAGGTTAACTACTGGAATATTTTTGCTATTTGAAGACGATAATGAAAGTAGAATTTCGTAAGTAACATCTTGCTGCTTTTAATGATTATAGTTGATGTCCCCTTCTCTGAAATAAAAGTAAGGTTATACACAAATGTTTGTTTATAGCTTATAAGCAGTCTTCTGCTTATAATGAGAACTGGGTCTTAATATTAAACTTTGTAAATAGATTGTAAGTTTCGTGCCCTTAATTTTTGGTACAAACCCTGTATGTAGTTGACTCACCAGAAGAACAGAGTCTTCATCACATAAGGCAGAGTCAGACATCCTTTTCCTTTTCTGAATGTTTCCCAATGTTGCAGATCTACATTCTTTGTTTCAGTTTGCATGCTCAAGTATATAGATGTGTATTGTAATGCTCTGATGAATTGCACATTGTTCAATCACTATCTACAGTTCAGCCCATATATGCTCTTGTTTTCCAGTTGGACTATAAACGGCATAAATACAGTTGTTGACATTGTATTAAGCAAACATTGTATTAAGCAAACTTTCAATTCAGTTAGATATATCTATACAGAATATTATGATTTGTAGTCTACTTAAGGCACTTTCTTTAAAAAAAAAAAAAAAATAGTGTGTGATGTTTTTGCCTGTGCTGTTAGGCTTCTTGTCCTCTCCCTTTCTAGTTGGGTGTTCTTTGCTGTGAAGGTTTTGAGAATGTCCAAAACTGGGTATTGTGTCAATGATGTGAAAATTAGTTAATGCAGCAGTGAAATGAGCTTGGA
>JADBJO010000015.1:1663171-1725235 GCA_016801955.1 Conus betulinus
CACGAGTCATTGATCCCAACACATACCTTCATCCATGCTTTATTTGTCAAAAACAAATGTATATACAATGTGTGTGTGTGTGTGTGTGTGTGTGTGTGTGTGTGTGTGTGTGTGCATGCATTGGTGTGTGTGTGTGTGTGTGTGTGTGTGTGTGTGTGTGTGTGTTTTAAAATCAGATCCTCACTGGGCTTCCATCAACTTGGGCATTGTTCTCTGCAAGAAATGTGCAGGTAAGAACTGATGTACACACTGTTATGAAGAAGGCAGAGGCTTGTAACCATGACAGATACTACATGACTGAAGTACAGAATAAGAAAGAAAAAAAAATTAGAAAAGAAAAAGAAAAGACAGGAAACCCCCCCCCCCCCCCCCCCCCCCCCCCCCCCCCCCCAAACATCATCATGATTTAAAATCGCTGTGTGTGTTTTCTTTCATTGCAGGGAAACCTGTATTGATACTAAAGCGTGATTTACAAGTTTTTAATTTTTTTAAAGTTCAGTGTAAATTAAGCTTTATTTTTTTTGCATGAGCAGTTTGGCATTATTTGTTTGAACTGACTTTAAAAAGATTGGGGGATTGGAAAAAAAAAAACCCAAACAATAAAAAAAAAAACCTGCAAAAAGTTTTACATGATTTCCTAGAAGTATTCAGTGATATTGTCAGTTATCAGTACAATAGTACCATAGATTTGAATAAATAGGAATCATTGTATGTAAATGGGATGTGTGTGTATGTGTATTTACACAAAAGATAACTTTCACATATGTTCTTGATATAGATAGAGAGAGGATCCAGGAAAAAGAAAAAATAGAGGGAATATAGGAAATTTGTAAATTTTCACTGTTCATGTTTTTTTTTCTATCTTTCAGTTAATGTTTTGTGTTTCAGTGTTATGTAATTCATTACATGTTTGGTATATTCATTGCACAATGAGAATTGTGTCAATGAGAATTACTGACTCATGACATGATTCTGTGATATGTTGGCAGGAATCCATCGGATGTTCGATTCCTCTATATCCAAAAATACGCTCCCTTCGAATGGACACCAGAGTGTGGACTCCAAGCCTGATTGAGGTCAGTACAGAGCTGTGTGGACAGTCTTCAGAGATATAGTGTATGACTGTGGACTCACACAGAACATGTTGGTTTCTGTTTGAATGTGGAGGAATTTGCAAGGCCAACATTAATGCTGATGCCTCACTGGTGGAATGGAATCTTGACATAGTATTGGAACAGAAGTAGCCAAGGATTCGCGCTTGGATACTCTGGAAGTTTATTGCCTTTAATCGTAAAGAGACATAGTCTCATTAAACTTGTGAATTGCATCATTTGTCTTTCTGCGCACTGCAGATTGTGAATGTGGCTGTAGTTGCCAAGATCTACATTCACACACGCAGCCAAAGAGACTGGACCCAGATATGGTCATCAGTCGATATTGATTCAGCAGAAATGCCCATAGATAGGGTTACCATCTGCAGCAAATGCAGTTTCAAATAAATGACCGGCCATGAACTCTTGATTGTTGATTAAAAATCTGCCAAATGTGTTATTGTTTTTTTCAGTCTCAGTAGACAAGATATATCATATTTTGTGCATGTTTTGGTCTTTTATGTGTGTGTGTAACTGGAACACTGCAGGGGAGGAAAAAAACTTTCCACATCAGGTCTACTCTATGATTGTCTGTGATAGCTGATGAGGGCCATAGACAATGGGAAACAGTGGGGTCATAGTGACTGATTGCGACAGCTGATGAAGGCCATAGGCAATGGAAACACAGGGGTCATAGTGACTGATTGTCTGTAACAGCTGATGAGGCCGTAGACAATGGAAATACAGGGGTCATAGTGACTGATCGTCTGTGACAGCTGAATATGGCCATAGACAATGGAAAATACAGGGGTCATAGTGGCTGATTGTCTGTAACAGTTGATGAAGGCCATAGACAGTGGAAATACAGGGGCCATAGTGACTGATTGCGACAGCTGATGAAGGCCATAGACAATGGAAACAGGAGGCATAGTGACTGATTGTCTGTGACAGCTGATGAAGGCCATGGACAATGGAAACAGGAGGCATAGTGGCTGATTGTCTGTAACAGTTGATGAAGGCCATAGACAGTGGAAATACAGGGGCCATAGTGACTGATTGCGACAGCTGATGAAGGCCATAGACAATGGAAACAGGAGGCATAGTGACTGATTGTCTGTGACAGCTGATGAAGGCCATGGACAATGGAAACAGGAGGCATAGTGACTGATTGTCTGTGACAGCTGATGAAGGCCATAGGCAATGGGAACGCCAACCTGTTCTGGGAGCACGACCTCCTGCCCATCCAGAAAGTCAGCAAGGACTCCCTGCCAGAGGAGCGCAAGCAGTTCGCCCAGCTCAAATACCAGCAGAAGCGCTACTCCAATCAGCATCCTCTGGCCCACGACAGCAAGCAGCTGAACGAGGTGGGTTTTTTTTTTCTGTGCATTAGTATGAGCGTGTATATAAGTGTGTGTGAATGTGTGGGTGTGTATGTGTGTGCATGTGAGCGTGCATGCAGTTTGAGAGAGAATGAGAGAGAGGGAGAGAGAGTTCTGTGTGAAGGAAAAGAAGAGGGTATTCTTTTTTTTTCCTACATACACAGGCTGATACTCCTGTGGACACTCCCTGTATAGACGGGCGAAGGATTAATCCCATCTACCCAACAACGGGAGTGGAGTTTTTGTGTGTATGACCGTTTTATATCCTGCCAGCCATACTCCAACTTCGGGGAAGGTGCATGCTATGTATAACGTGTCATCTATACCAATGACCAAACTGGCCTTCTCTTTCGAAAGTTGGTGATGGGATTTTACACGTGTGTAAGATGTTATGTGTGCATTTGCACATGGAACCTCGGTTTATAGTCTCTGAGGGAAAAAAAGCCCCCTGTACCCGAAACAGCCCGTGGAGATTCGAACCCACAATCCCAGGATCACCAAGATTACAAGTCCGGCACTCTACCACTGAGCTGTTCCGGCCTTCAGAGAGAGTGCATTGTGTTGTTTTCTTTCTTTCTTTCTCCTTCCACCTGTCTTATTTTTCTTCTTTTCTTTCTCACTGTTTGGCAGTTTGTCAGCATTGAACTTTGTGTCTTTGTTTCCCTGTCTTTGCCTCTCCCTCAGTCTCTTCTCTCTGTCTGTCTTTCTGTCTGTCTCTCTTTCTCCCATACATAGCAGTTTAACCCCAAACCATCTTTTAAGCACGCACGCATGCATGCACACACACACACACACACACACACACACACACATACACACACACACACACACACACACACACACACACTCACACAAAGTCACATAGATAAGCATGTGCGCACCCGCACTGCTTTTTAACATATGTGTCCGAGTCTGTAGGTACAAAGAGCTTTGAATAAGCAGACTGCATTTCTTTGAAGAACAAAGGAAGTAAAATGAAGAAATAGAACAAATTTATTAAGAGGAAAGCAAAGATAAGGACTGGTTATGAACAGTAGTGTTTAAATGGATTGCAGAATGTTTAAAAAAAAGTGTGATGAACCTGTTCTGTAACTTGCCCTTTACATCTACAGACGTACTGCACATCGCCAGCACAAGTGAACTTCTGGAGGCCCATGAGAATTATCTTCTCTGGCGCAGATGTAAGTCTCATTGTTTATGCCATGAGAGTTATCCTCTCTGGTGCAGATATAAGTCTCATTGTTTATGCCATGAGAGTTGTCTTCTCAGGTGCAGATGTAAGTCACATTGTTTATGGCATGAGAGTTATCTTCTCAGGTGCAGATGTAAGTCTCATTGTTTATGCCATGAGAGTTATCTTCTCAGGTGCAGATGTAAGTCTCATTGTTTATGCCATGAGAGTTATCTTCTCTAATAAGTCTTTCTTAACAAGACTTCTTAAAGCCTTATTAGTTAGGCCTCTCGAGTTATCTTCTATAGCGCAGTTGTTAAATCACATTATGTTTGCCATGAGAATGATCCTTTCTGATGTAGATGTAAGTCAGATGATACACGCCATGAGAATTAATTTCTCAGGTGCAGATGTAAGTCGCATTGCTTAGATAATGAGTTTTACTTCTCAGATGTAGAAGTAAGTCACATTATTTAGGCCATGAGAATGATCTTCCCTGGCGTAGATGTGCCACAATTTTCAGGCTATAAACCACATCCTTGTATATCCTACACCTGCCAAATTGTTTTTTTAAAGTAAAAAAACAAACAAACAAACGCAAGACACAACTGATCGATTGGTTGCGAGAAAACAGATGTGAGAACAGGTAAACGAAAATTGAGATCAGATCATAAACAAAGTTCATGTATTCCTAGGTATGACTATCATGAACTAGCAAGTCCTATGAGTAGGCTGCAGGAATAATCATCTTCAGCAGAGATGTAAGTGACACTATTTAGGCCATGAAAATGATATTTTCCCGTGCGGACATGTCACATTGTTTAGGCCATAAGAATGATTGCTGATGCAGAATTAAGTAACATTCTTCAGGCTGTGAGAGCTGTGTTCTGCAGGGCAGAGACCATGAAAATTATTCAGTACATGTGATTTAGCGAAAAAAAAATTCTGAAAAACTGATGGCATAGATATAAACAGATTAATAGATACCGATAAACGGTTTTATTAACTCCTTGACTGTTGAGGCTATACTTCAGCTGAATAATGCAAAGCGGGCAAGGTTTTGGTGACTTACCAATAGCGTCTGTGACAAGCAGGTTCTGCAGTCACATTGAAAGACAGCGCTCTATTGATAAGCTGGTTCAGTAGTGGTTAGATGTTGATTTTACTAATATTTTGCCCTTTTTTCGGTTGAGGTATGTTTTTTTTTGATGAAATGGAAAACAAAAGGATGATGGAGTCACTTATAGTATAGATTTATAGAGATTTATAGATGTTGGTAAACAACAGAATCAGATGTTGGTTTCATGTGTATTTTGTTCCCTTTCTGATCCATATATGAACTTCTTTTTTTGTGAAATGGAAAGCAAAAGGTAGAAAGAGTTTTTTTTTTTTGTGATGAAGAATGACTGTAACTACATTTCATAGTTTTTTTGCCTGTTGAATTGTACTGTGTGTGAAGAGAGGAGTATATATTTTGTTTGATGTCTCTGAATGCTGTTTATCATTCAGCTTTGAATTCCTGTGGGATGCGTGTTTATATGAATGCCTGTGTGACGCAGAGAGTAGTGTATTTGTATATGCATTTGTGTGCATGCTTGATCATGTACGGACACATGTTGTTGAGCATGTATTTTCAAGTTTGTTTTTTTTTTGTACAGTTGTCATACTGTGGGGGCCCTGATAGAGAAATGGTGAGTACAGATTGGTTTTGCTTCGTAGAAAGTGTTCGTCAGTCATTCATTTTTTTGTTTTGTGAAATTTGTAATTGTCGATTTTATCATGTTTTCTCCATAGCCATAACCTGGCATGTACTACCACAGCCTCAACACGGCAATCCTCAGGAACTAGTCAGTGTCAGGTCATCAGGGTGCAACCCACCAGAGGAGACATTGCAGCTGAGTGGTGTTTTACGGGTGCCAGTTCTGATCTAACATGAGGAGGACACCACACACTAATCCCTGTACTGACAACAACAATTGCTTACTTGCTGAGTGCTTACCAGCGTGATTGAGCATCACATGTCCAGGGCATGAAGGATCACAGAATTTGAACTTTTTTTTAAAATGCTGGTTGATGAGGATGATGATGACGATAAAGATGATGCTACGGAGTTGCTTTGTAGACTAAGACTGAAAGACAGGGCTGTACTCTAAGCTTCTTTTCATAAGATATCCAGACGTCAGCTAGACGCGAGAGATACAGACCTCTGTATTGGACAGGAAATTTGCTCAGCACACTCCGAGAGGCATCTGTCAAGTGGATGAAACTTGACTGTGTGGATTCAGTCTTCCCAGTTGTTTAAACCCATTAGGAAACTCACCTCTGGGTAGGAGCTGGTTGGAACAGAAAAATCCCACAAATGGTTGGCTCTAGTGGGAGTGAAGCCACCTCTCAGCTGAAAGTCTGTGATGCTAAAAACACTGCATGGCAGCACCACAGTTCTTTAATGAATCGTGCAACAACCTTAGATCACTGTCACTCACACTGCCACTGGATGCACTATCTGTAATGATATGTATGTTTTGGTGGTGTTAAGGTTGGGTAAGTGCACTCTTAACATGGACTGTTGGGATGTTTTTTTTTAATGTTTATTGTAAACGCAACAGTTGCTGTTATTTGTTGCAAAAATATTGGAAAATTATGCAGGCATCGCCTCCCTGAAGATGATAGAAAACTGTATTTTAATTGTTGCGTCAGCGCCTGAAGTACACGTTGCTCTTGTTTCATTGGTTTCTTTCACAGCCATGTGTAAACAATGCACATTCACAAGTGCCGTTTTTTTTTGTATGAGGTTTAGGTGATGACTAGTTGTCGTTACTCACAAATCATAAGTCTCTTTGTCTCACTAGGGTGTTTTTGCTTTCTGGGTATTGTCTGTTGTGTCTAGAAATGAACTGGTTCAATTTGTTGCATAAACCATGTTTACTTTTATGTAAAAAAAAAGATGTCAGCCAGCTCCGTTTGTTTTGCAGCCTATCAGACAGCCAAGCACTATGGCCAAAGACTGTTGATGGTAAGTATTGCTTGTATTTTAAAAGATTTGAGGGCATATATGTGTGTAAACACACACACACACACACACACACACACATATGCACACACACATATGCACACACTTATATACACATACACGCACACACACATGCACTAACACATACACACATGCACTCTCTCACACACTCAAAACACACACACAAACTTCACTAGCACACACACTCAACAGGAGTACCCCCCCCCCCCCCCCCGCCACACATACACACATGCATGCATCTATGCGTACTTGATGCACTTGTTGTATTGAACTTCTCTTTTTCAGTTTTTTGAAAACTACGATGTCTAAATTTAGTTAAAATTCATTGACATTTTACCTGGAAAAAGAACATGGGCAGAGATCACCAATGCCTGCACCAATGGAAATATACACTGTAGAGAAATACATGAAGGTACCTCAGTTTTCATTTTGAGATAGATGAAAAAAAAAAAAGAATCCACAGTGTAAATGTTTGTTGTTTATTGATATGAACTTTGACCCCAAACGTAATTGTGTGTGTATTGATGCGAACTGTGCTGCACCTTCTGTTTCAGGAGTTGCTATACCAGAATGGAGGAGACTGTAAGTACTTAACATGCACAGCTGTATGGATAGTGATTCTGCGCACAGGCATAGTCTGTGGAGAGTGTGCTCGTTTTTGTCTTATTGTCTGTCTCCATTTCTTGTTTCTCTGCAAAATCGCTTGAAAATAGTTGAGGAGATCTTATGAAAATTTTACAATGTTCCCCTTTTTTTTATAACTCTGTACAAGGCGACACTTTTGTTTACTTTTAACCAGAGTTAACAATGAGGGTGTTTTACATTTTGAAACTCAATACTTTTACACAAAAATGAGTCAACCAGTGTTTAGATGCAAGTATAAGTGTGTTTTGAATGGAGGAGAGAGGGATGGGGAAGCAGTTAGACTAGAAGTGGGTACAAATTGTGGGCAAGTTTTATGCATCTTTTTCTTGTGAAGTGAATGGTACATTACCACATAATGACAGTGAAGAATTTTGCTTAGAGTTAGATGCAGCCTCACATGACACCACACCACACTACACCATGTCACACCATACCATGCCATACCACTTTACGCCTGAAATGCGCACGCACACACACACACACACACACACACACACACACACATGCACACACTCATGCACACACACACACACACACACACAACACACGCACGCACGCACGCACGCACGCACGCACACACACACACGCACGCACTTGGTTTCAAATCCCAGTTTCATATACTTAATAATAAAAGACTCCCACTTAAAAAATATACATCAGAAAACACGTAATATCTGAAGTGCTAGCTGCTTGTCATGATGGTTGTATTTTGTGTGTGTGTTCCACAGGCAGCAGTTCAGACGAAGAAAGCATTAACATGGAGGTGAGCATCTGTAGCATTATGACTGTGTGAAAAGAGAGAGAGAGGAGAAGGAAGGAGAAAAATGTGTGTGTGTGTGTGTGTGTGTGTGTGTGTGTGTGTGTGTGTGTGAGAGAGAGAGAGAGAGAGAGAGAGCAGTTGGGAGGTGGAGACAGGGTGTGTGTGGGTGGGTTGAAGGAGAGTGAGTGTGTGTGTGTACATTTCTAGTATCATAGCATACTCAGACTAGTCCGCATACAGTGACTTTTTCTAGATATCGTGTGTGTGTGTGTGTGTGTGTGTGTGTGTGTGTGTGAGCATTTTTTTTTGTGTGTGAGTTTGTTATATTTCTAAATATTTGTCAAAAGTGAGAAGTGTTTGAAATTTGTTTTTTGTGGTTTTGTTTTATTTGTAGGTGTGTTCATGAATGCTTGGTTGCACAAGGGTACCTTTAGAGTAATCTGCAAGGCTGTTTGTTTTCACAGTTTTGGAACTAACACATCATGCCCACGCACACCAATGGGTGCATGCATGCTCAGGTTGACACATACATATTTGTGTAGAAGCTGATTTGATCTCTTTTGAAGAAACAAAAGAAGATGAGCATTGTTAATGCAATTGCATATACTCTGTGTATGAACAGGGTCGACTGAGGGAGGACGTCAGACTCCAAGGATACCTGTCGAAGACGGGACCTGCTGGCAGGAGTGAGGCGTTATTCCACCTGTTTCTCTAGTAGTGCACCATTAACCAAAGAGAGCTGTAGTGAACAAAGCATTTGAACTGTCAATGAAGGCGAGACCTAGCTCTTAGTCAGCCCTTTAACCCCCTGACTGCTACTGTCTGTAATGCTCATTTGTGAGAGACTGTGATGTTTAAAGAAAAGTTTTTTTTTCAAAGTCTAAGGTTTTTTCCTTCCTTCAGTGCCGTTACTCCCATGATGCTCTCCATCCTATTATAGAAAAGACTCAAAACAGTTGGCTGCATTTTCATATCAATTGAAGCCACAGTCAAAAGCTACGATATTATTATGAATTTGAGTGTGAAAAAATCCGTTTTCTGTTTTATTTAACTAATGTTTGTGTGGATGAGAGTTTCAGTGCTTATGTACAGATATTTCATTTAACAGTGATTTTCTGGATTAGAGCTGTAGTTTAGTAACACAGTCATGTAACTGAAAGTACAAGTAGGTTGTAACAGGTGCAGCAGCTTAGTGGTTAGAGAGCACTGGACTCTGAGGATTACAGATTCAAACAGCAACAGGTGGGTGGGGTGGGGATTTGGTAATCTTCCATGTTGCCAGGTTACCATGTGTGCAGTTTGTCCTATATCTATATCTGAACTGCGCTTGCAAAAGATCAGTCATTTACAGTGAAGATCCTGTAATCTCTGTTGGCATTTTGTTGGTTGTGGAAATATCAGATATCCCAGGATGCGGCAGAATATTTCAGAAGAGACAGGCAGGGCGTATAGTTTGCCCTCATTGCCCACTCAGTCACTGTAATGGTCATTCTGATTGCGAAACAACCCACTGTCATGAGATCGGGGAAAGTGAGTGTGGCCTCACCTCCATAGCTGATCATGGGTAATGGGACAAAATGCAGCACTTAGCTGTTGGGGTAGTTGTTTGTTGCAGTGCTGTAATGTTTTTGTTTTGGGGATGACCCCAGTGAAAATTTGTTTTTGTTTTGTTTCAGCGTTTGATCAGAGATGGTGTGTTCTGGAACATGGTGCCCTGACCTACTATCTGAATGAAAAAGTAAGCTCTTGGCGTTTCTGAATGTTAAAAATCCTTTCTGCAGTGAAGGGGTGAACTATCTGTAAGAGAATGCCCAGGTGTCAGGATGGTTGTGTTTATTCATGTTAACTAAGATTTTTGTTCGAGAATGGATTCTGTTCATCTAAGACTGCCCAGGGCAGTTCAGGGCTGTTGATTCCCTGTGAACTTAAGAGGTGTGAAAAAAACTTGCCTGTTAGGGAGGTGGATAGGGAAGATGGCTAATGCTACATTGACACATCTAATGCATTTGCACTGGCAGTGAACTTGTACTGACTTAAATGTGATCGACCTCCCTGCATTTGCCGCTTAGGACAAGTTTCAGTTTAGCCTTGTCTGGTTTCAGGAACAAGTTTTTGAGAATTTTGAAACAATTTTATAAGTTGTCTGCCATAGTGTAATGACATTTTGATGGCGATATTTTCTGAAAGCCAGAAGTTCTCAGCTCAGGATGATAGGAAAACTCATTGTTCAAATAATAAGTGTCGCAGTGACTTGCAATAGTTGCAGAAAACTCACTGGATAGGGAGATTTATGGGAGATATTAACAGTTTACCAGTCATAAGGGTATAGCTGTGACTGGCAAACAGTTTTAGAGGCTAGATGTTAATGCCTCCTTTGTATTTTGATTAAATCCCCTAATAGAGCAAGATTCTTTTTTTTTTTTTTTTTATTGATATTTACTTTTGTGCAGTTTCTTTAACGTTTATTTAAAAATGAACAAGAAGTCTCCAGGATGTGGTCCTCTTGATAGAAACAAACGCAACAACAAACAAAAACAAACACAACAATGAACATTTTCTGTACTTTCATTGATTTAGAAACATTTCTTTCCATGCTTCTGTGGACCTCTACTTTTTCTTAAAAAGTAGAGAGCAGTTTGTTGTGTGTTACAGCTTACTTTTTTGTATATCCTGTAATCTGCTTCATGTTTGTACAGAGTGCAAACATTGTAAAGCATTCGGTGAGTGATTCAGTGCTTTATAATCTATTTCGTCTTTGTCATATGTATTTGTTTGTGCATAAAAAAAAATAACATAGAAAATGAATAATCATGACACATTTAAAGGTGAAGTTTTAAGAGTAAGTAGGGTACAATTTTTGTCTATTTCGAGAAGTAAGCTATGCAACTTACTTGTTAACAAGGAACACTTGTAACCAGGACTTCTGTAACATATTTGGTTTCACATGACCGCAAATATCTCTATACTTTTAGTGTATAAATCCTAAATGAATTAACAGTGAATTTTTTAATTAGTAGTTTTGGTAATTTTGTCCCCCTTTTGTATCACACAGAGACAGATTAATAGCACAAATTAAGTTTTTGTTATGCATCCTTGTTATGATTTTTCTAATCCATGTAAGTTTGAACATTACTTTTTTTCATACTTAATACACGTTTTTATAATTCTGTTATGATATTTATGCTGATTTACAATATTTTGCCTTAAATCTATTAGCATCAAGGGTTTTCCCTTTTAAGTATTTCTCAAAGAATACCCAGTTTCTTCTGAAAGTATTTTGGCCTTCTGCCTGAATCCAGCAGTGTCTAGGTTTTAACTATTTTTTCACGTTTCTCAGGATCTTCTGAAGTTGTTTTTGTCTCATGTGCATTGTCTGTAGTTTTGACTACTGAATTGTAAGGTCCTTTATTTTACTGGTTCTGAAATTTTTTGTATAATTTTCTTTGCAAAAGGATTGATCGCTTTCATTGGTTTTCAGTGAGGTTATTACTTCACTGATTTTTCAGGCTTCAGCAGTCATGATACAGTTTGTTCTTGGTCTTCTTTACAAAATTTCTTTTGACAACAGTACTAAAGTCTGTAGTCATCTCTAACTCTTACTCAATAATTCATTGTGCTCATGATTTTGCAATACTTTTAAAACCTGTATATCAAAACTTAACTAACGTGCTTTATTCTTCATAATGACTTTGTATGTACTGCTGAAATATTAATGGGCATTTCTGGCTTTCTGAATAAGTCTGCCTCACATTGTGTCATGATTCGCTTAAAGAATTTGTCAACAGAATATTCTGAAGTAAAATTTCCTTGTTTTTCAAGTGCATGGTTTATCTCTCTAAACAAAGGTGAACTGATTTTAAAAACCTAATTGAATTTTTTGTTCAGATTTAATCTTCATGGTAATCCTAAGATGCTGGGAAGATAATTGTCAGCAATGGAGGGGTTTTCAAAGTTGCATCAGACTTTTGTTTGGAAAAAAGCAAGTCGTCTTTACCATATGAATTTGTTTGCCAGAGAATAAATTTGATTCGCTGAATATTTTATTTTACCAGAAGTCTTTAAGGTTGATTCTTTTTTTGAACATTGTTGTTCATAATATGTTACATTACAGAAGGAAGTATCCGTACGTTTTGTATGTGTGTGTGTGCATATATGTAAAAAATGAAAAAAATGAATAGTGGTAAAAAGGGATGCAGGAAAACAGACTTCAATGGGAGACTGACAGATATACAGAGAAACAGTTAGACTAACCGGCAAAAAATTGAAATGAAACAGAAAAGGTCAATGTTTTTTAAGGTCACATGAAACATTCCAATGTGAGCATAACAGATTCGTGTGTTGCAATACTTGTACTGTTTGAATGGTGTAAAGTAGCTTATGCTTTGGGTTCGCTTTTACAACATGTATGGAAACGGCTGTGTTGCAATGTCACAAAGCTGTGTACAAGTTGTTATCAGATATAACATAGTCATTGCTTTAACTTGTATTTATGAATTCAAGGTATGTTCAATGTGTATTATGTGTAAGGTTCATTCTATTCATTTTTTCAACTTAAAAAAAAAATTGTAAGCTTGATTTTATTCATTTTTTCCACTTAAATAAAGATGTTATTATATTTATCATAATCATAGTTTATAGTCTTGACTATCAAACACTAGCCAGCAGGGCACTGAGCAAAATGTTTTTCATTTTGTTTCATGCTTCTGTTGGAAGATTCAGGGGAACATATGAGAACCATGCCTCTCTTTTTTACTTGCAGATTAAAAAAAAAAAAATGGTGTTGTTTTGTTGTTTTAATTTGCCCATATTTTAGACTGGATTATTATTGAAGACAATTGTACTGTTGTGTATTTAGTATTGTGCATTCAGTTGCTGTGGAACATCTGATTGGCAGGCGTTATGGTTCGAAATTTATGTGAAAAGCTCATAACCAGAATAGCTCAGTTGGTAGATGGCTAGTCCTGAGATCTAGGGATTGTAGATTTGAACCATTTCGGTACAGTTGTATTTTTCCTTGGAGTTAACATTGGTTCTTACTCCTTTCCTCAAAATGTTCTTCGAATGAGACCATAAAGCAAGGATCTAAGTGTAAATGCATGCACAGCATCATGCACACTGGTGAAACCCCTCCACCAGCTTACCAGAAGTGAAGGTCAGTTTGGTAGTTGGTGGGGATCGTAACCATATACAAAGCATGAGGCCTCCTTGAAAAATTGAAGGAATGTGTGACTGATAATTGACTGAGTGACACAGGAAACAAATAATTATTGCAGCAGGCTGCTGTCCAGTGGGCACTACATAGGTAGGCAGCCCATTGTGTGAAAGAGAGTGTGGATTGGTAAGCACTCAGAGCTTGATCTTTGACTGAGGAAAAGTGCTACATGACTAGTGTCAATAATAATGATGTGTGCAGTGTGGATGAGTGACGCTTGATTTTTGTTCTGTGGGCAGAGCACTACAGCTAAGGACTCTATTGACAGGAAGGTCATCTTCTGTCTGCAAGAGGTGTCCTCTGAGAGGTCAGGTGGATTTTTATTTCATGTATTTATATATTTTCTTTAAGCTTACTCTGAAGATCTTAATAAATACTGTCCCTATAAACAGTAGATGTAGGTTTACTTACATAGCATCTGATCTTTTCCCAGCTCCAAGTGCTTCATAAAAAATTCCTCCGTACGTCACTACATTAAAAGTGCACAACGTATGAGCACAGAACATCCCTTACCAACCACCACACATGCACACCGACCAAACTGCACAAACTCAGATGTTAACATAAAAACAAAAATGATAGCATGAAAGGAATGAGGAGAATAATTACTGCAACACATCAAGATGAGTTATGAACACAGACATGAACCTATCCTTTGAAACAAACAAAAAAATCTGATGTTCTGAGGAAGATTATGCTAGACAGTAGAGCCCTGAAAAGCAGGAGATTTTTCACCATAGGATTTGATTCTTACAGCTGGGAAGCAGAACACAGAATCATCGACAGGGGAACAAAGTTGATATTGTCTTTCCCACCCTATCCACAAGATCCAACGAAGGGATCCTTCAGGTCCTGATGTAGAGGTTCTACAGTTATTAGAAATGAAGCTTTTAGGGTTCGGTGAACTTCATTGAAGTATATCAGTGAATGGTTTTCATTGTAATGTTTTTGCTTCTTATGATCAATAGTGGTATAGGAAAATGATAAGTCAGGTATAGAGTAAACATATCCTTCTGGGAAAATGCATATGAAACAGTAAGTGGGTCTGATATATTTGTGTTACTGAGTATGATTGATTGTAAAGCAGTATGTATATACACTAATGTTGTAGCATTTGCCTCGTATTTATCTGTGCACTGTCCTTGCATATACATGCTTCAGGGTTGATATTCGTATGTTTTCAGTGATGGTCTTACGTCTTGTGATTTGAAGAAAATTTCTGAAGAGTGTTACTATGATAACAGTGTTCAACATTGCAGGCAGGAGAATGTGTTTGAGATCAGCACATCCAAGTCAGGAAACCGGGTGTACACATTTTCTGCAGAGAGCCCCAGTGATCGGGGCATGTGGATGAGGACTCTGGGAAAGGTGAGCCCAACAGATATGGGTACCCTGCCTAACAAACATGGGTACCCTGCATAACAGACATGGGTACCATGCCCGACATACATGAATACCCTGCCCTAACAGACATGGGTACCCTGCCTAACAGACATGGGTTTCCTGCCTAAAAAAACATGGGTACTCTGCCTAAAGACATGGGTTCCCTGCCTAACAGACATGGGCATCCAGCCTAGCAGACATGGGTACCCAGCCTAACAGACATGGGTGTGCTGCCTAACAGACATGGGTATCCTGTCTAATAGACATGGGTATCCTGCCTAACAGACATGGGTTCCCTGTCTGAAGACATGGGTACCCTGCCTAACAGACATGGGTACCCTGCCTAACAGACATGGGTTCCCTGCCCAACAGACATGGGTTCCCTGCCTGAAGACATGGGTACCCTGCCTAAAGACATGGGTACCCTGCCTAAAGACATGGGTGCCCTGCCTAACAGACATGGGTACCCTGTCTAACAGACATGGGTTCCCTGCCTAACAGACATGGGTTCCCTGCCTGAAGACATGGGTACCTTGCCTAACAGACATGTGTACCCTGCCTAACAGACATCGGTATCCTGCCTAACAGACATGGGTTTCCTGACACTTTAGCTGTATGTTTTACACTGCCCTACTAACAATACGCTAAATAATCCACACTGTTGAGTGGTGTGTGTGGTGTGTAGTTTGTTCACTGGTCCTGTGAAAGCCAATATCAGTCTGAATTTTTTCTTAGAAAGTTTATGTTTTCATTCAAGCCTGTTGGTTATAAGATTGGATGTTTCTAGTCTGTCTGCAAAATTATTAAAATGCTGCTCCATCCATTTAAAGTGAACTCTGTGGAAAGATGGAGTATGGCCTGAGAATGAATTTTTCTAATTTATCTTGATTGAAGGGTGAATCAAGGATTGGTCAGCAAGTTCATTACAAATTTGATAGTTCAAAACTAGTGAATCCATTGATGGTTCAAAATTAGTTCAAAACTAGTGAATCCATTGATAGTTCAAAACTAGTGAATCCATTGTAACTTAGGTTGGAAGAATTTCAAAGTGAGGTGGAGTATGATCCCATGGAATTATGGTGCAGATCATGGCATGGGTCTAAATCAGAGGGTGGATCCAGATCCATTCAGCTAGATTTATTAAAAATTTCCATTGGACATGAATGGTCTGAAGCAACTGTGATGAATTGAAAATTGTAAATGAAGTACTACATTTTCGTAGAATATTAAACTTTCCACTGAAATCATGTGGGACATTTCACATTTTTGTCTTCTGAGATGGAAAAGTGCATGGGGAGTAACTCTTTCTGTCCACACTAGTGATCACTTCCTTTGTAGAAAAATAATCCTTTTTTTTCACTCATGAATTGACTCAAAGGGTGGGTTCAGGATCAATTCAACCATGGCCGAAATCTGTACTGTTTCCTTTGCCCGTTCTGGTTAGGACTGGTCAAAGAGAGACTAGCCTCTCATCAGCATCGTAAGATGAGATCAACATGAATAGGAATGCTGCTAAAAGTCTAAATCTTTTGGTTGCAAGCTGTAAATTTGAACTATTTACAAACTTTTCTGATGTGACCTGTCCTTCCTGACTCTTCAGTTTGATTTTTTAAAAGTTCTGGCTGAGCTCATTAACTGAAGTACTGTTTTAAAGCAAACAAACAAACTGCAAATCTGAATTATGCCAGTGGTTGTGTAGTTTAATGTGCATGTATCTGTGTGTGTATTGTTCATGTTGTTTTTTTTCTTACCGGCCATTGTGGTCACTTAACTGCACTTTGAAGCTTCACAGTCAATCCATAAGTTCATGCCAGCTCTCTTGGTTTCGTAAGTCTTTGATGCTTAAGAATGAATCAGTTTCAAGCACACTTGTCTGTATCAGTCATTGAAATAGATTTAGCAGCACATGAAATGCAGTACATATTTGGTATGCCAAGAAATGATGAAACTCTTTTTAACCCGACACACAAAAATATTTGATTTTTCTTTGGTGACCTTTCAGAGTTATACTGATTTGCAAAGAGCTGGGAATTTGCATGGGTTGGGAACCACAATGGAATGAATTTCCGTATAATCTATGATAAACCTGCTTCATCCTTGATCTTTGAAACAGTTCAAGGTGTTTCAGAGCCTTCTCATCAAAACGTTTAGCAACCGCTTATTTTTCTGTTGCTCCTTTTTTTTTTCACGGCATAATATGCTTTCATTGTTATGTGGGTGTATGGGCATGCATATGTGCATGTGCACAGCTGAATATACACTGTATGTCTTTGCACATTTGCTTGTTCACTGTCATGGCTTGTTTTAGAGATCACAGGAATTTTTTTTTTTTTTTTGTAAATGCTTGAGTCTTAGATATTTACACAGTGTGTGACTGGTGTTTATTGCAGCTGATCTCCCCTGTGGCGGTAATGGAACATGTGGGAATGATGGACTTCAGTCTGGCTGCTCTGGTCCACATGAGGGAGAGCGTGTCTGAGGTACATTGTGTGTTTGTGTGTGTGCGTGTGTGTGTGTGTGTGTGTGTGTGTGTGTGTGTGTGTGTGTGAGTGTGTGTGTGTGTGTGTGTGTGTGTGTGTGTGTGTGTGTGTGTGTGTGTGTGTGTGTGTGTGTGTGTGTGTGTGTGTGTGTGTAAATTCTCCATGCTTGTTAGAACTTGGATGCAAGGTGAGATATATACATATGACTGTGTGTGCATGCTAGTGTTTATGCATGTTTCCATGTGTGTGTGTGTGTGTGTGTGTGTGTGTGTGTTTAGGAAGAAGAGGATGCTATGATGTGAAAAGTGATGAGTTTGTGTTGTCTGTGTGCAGGACTGGAGGCAGACCTGGATTATGCTTAGCTGGAGGTTACTGTACTTCATGAACAAGGTGTGTGCATGTGTAGCTGCGAGGAGAGGGGATGGGGATGTGTGGGAAGGGGAATGGTGGGAGGTGGCAGTATAGGAGTTTGGATGCATGGTATGTGGTGCATGTGGGTGTGTGTATGTCTGCGTTTACTCTCCCTTGTTTTTACTTGTTGTTTATGCCCTTATACTATGCTGTGTCAGATTCATTGCAAATTTATGTATGAATATGATGGTTGTGTCCGACAAATATTAAATGCTACACAGTTGAGGGGAGAGGGAGTATGTGTGTTGTATGTGTTCATATATGGATATTTGTTGTTCATTTAATTCATTTTACCAAGCACAAAGAATTCTGTCGTATTGTGCATGTAAAGCTGTCATTGTATCATTCTCTTTCCAGGATTTAAAACTAGATCATATTGATCTGAGGAAGGCAACACAAATCAGTGAGTATCTTCCTGTGTGTGTGACAAAGATAATACAGAAGAAATGAGTCTCTGTGAGCTTTCATGCATCTTTTTAAAGTTTAAGGTTTGAGGAAAGTGTCTGGGTTCTGAGCAAGCATAAGATTTAAGGAAAGAGTCTATGTTCTGGTGCACAGTTATGTAACTGAGCTGCCTTTTGATTGATATGTAATCATTTGCTTCATTCCTGCATCATCAACATCATAACAGTTAGTATTTACTGCATTTATAATCCTTTGATCTGACAGTGCAGCAGTGACAACTGTCCTTTTAACAATTTTTGTGTGTGGTAACTCTGTAAGATCACCACACAGGGTTTTTGCAGGATTAAAAGCTTCCTGATTTAAATGAATAGAAATGAAAGACACTCATATGGGTGAAACACACAACAACATGATGAGAGAATTGAAGACGGGTAAAACCATGCTTAATCGTGTCCTGATCTGTGCCTTAATCAACAGGGTGTTCTCACATTGACCTCAGACTCTGTCCACATGGTATTCTTTATACTGATCTGTCTCTGTCTACAAGGTATTGTCACTCTGATCTCTGTCTCTGACCACAGGACATTTTCACACTGATCGCTGTCTCTATACACAGGGCATTCTCAATTTGACTTTGTCTCTGTCCACAGGGCATTCTCACACTGACCTTTGTCTCTGTCACAGGGCATTCTTACACTGACCTCTCTTCTCTATCCACAGGGCATTCTCACACTGATCTCTATATATCTATCCACGGGATATTCTCACACTGACCTCTGTCTCTATCCACTGGATATTCTCACTCTGACCTCTGTCTATCCACAGGGTATTCTCACACTGACCTCTGTCTCTCTCCACAGGGTATTCTCACTCTGACCTCTGTCTATCCACAGGGTATTCTCACACTGACCTCTGTCTCTCTCCACAGGGTATTCTCACTCTGACCTCTGTCTATCCACAGGGTATTCTCACACTGACCTCTGTCTATCCACAGGGTATTCTCACACTGATCTCTCTATCCACAGGGTATTCTCACTCTGACCTCTGTCTATCCACAGGGCATTCTCACACTGATCTCTGTCTATCCACAGGGTATTCTCACACTGACCTCTGTCTATCACAGGGCATTCTCATACTGATCTCTGTCTATCCACAGGGTATTCTCACACTGACCTCTGTCTATCCCGCAGGGTATTCTCACACTGACCTCTGTCTATCCACAGGGCATTCTCACACTGATCTTTGTGTATCCACAGGCATTCTCACACTGATCTCTGTGTATCCACAGGGTATTCTTACACTGATCTCTGTCTCTATCCACAGGGTATTCTCACACTGACCTCTGTCTATCCACAGGGTATTCTCACACTGACCTCTGTCTATCCACAGGGTATTCTCACACTGATCTCTCTATCCACAGGGCATTCTCACACTGATCTCTGTCTATCCACAGGGTATTCTCACACTGACCTCTGTCTATCCACAGGGTATTCTCACACTGATTCTGTCTATCCACAGGGCATTCTCACACTGATCTCTGTCTATCCACAGGGTATTCTCACACTGATCTCTGTCTATCCACAGGGTATTCTCACACTGATCTCTGTCTATCCACAGGGTATTCTCACACTGGCCTCTGTCTATCCACAGGGTATTCTCACACTGATCTCTGTCTATCCACAGGGTATTCTCACACTGACCTCTGTCTCTCTATCCACAGGATATTCTCACACCGGGTCCTGCCCAATGTGCATGGAGAAGGGTAGCTGCTTTGTTCTCAGCTCTCCCGGACAGTAAGTGCTACCTCCGTTGTTATGCGCAGTACACATTCAGTGAATAGTCTGGGTTGTGGTGCCTCTGTCTGCCAAGTGTGTTTCTTCAGTGTTGTACTCTTTTATTCTTATAGATGTGTACATGCCACTCACTTACATTCAACACTTTGCATTCATCCACTATCCTCATTCTCATTGATGGTGATTGGCATGTATTTTTTTTCCCATTATTTCTTCACTTTTTTTTTTTGTTTCTCATTCTTTTTCTCTTTATTCCCTCTTGTTTTCCCTCCCTTATTTCAATATGCTGACTTTCCTGTTTTCAGTTTTGTTAAAGTTATGTGGGATTTTTTTTTTCTTTTTTTTTTTTTCATAATGATGATGTCTTATGTTGATGATGTTTGTTACTTCTGTGTTTGAAAAAACTGGTAATTAGAAAAAAAAAGAAAAAAGTAGTAGAGAGATATTGAAGTGAACAGCTGAGAGGTGAAAAGAAAGCCTTCATAATCAGAGGTGAACAGAAAGCCTTCGTAATTTGAAGGCTTCATTGACCTAAAGTCGCAGCCTTCTCTTACATGTCAGGATCTTTCTTCAGCTGGTTTGCTAGTTGAAAGTTGTCAGTGATAATGGTTGAAAACTTAGGTGCTAAGAGTAACAGGAAGTTTCTCTTCAAGGATGGAGTACTGCCGTAACTTACAGAGTGTCCCTTCTTTTCCGCTGAAATTGTTGGGGTCAGTACTCCCAAGTACTTGTTAGATTTTTTTTTTAGGTAACTGTCACGGAGGGTATGTTTTCCTTTTAAACTGTCAGGAGGTTGGTTTGTCTGTCAGTTAACAAGATAACTTAAATGTGTCAAGCCATTCGTAACTAGAGTTGGTGGAAAGACGGAATGGAGCCCAAGGTCAGATCAGTCAACATTTTTGCTTGCAGATTAGTGGTGTAGATCCAGATCAATGGCTGGATAAGGGAACTAACTATTTAAGGTTGGAAGGGGTCTGTGTTCTCCCACATGCCTTTTGAGTTTTAAGTGTTCATTTTGTACTGCTGAGAAGAAACTGTGATTGTAATTACATATGCTCATGTGTGATTGATTATATAGGTATCAATTTAACCAGTGCTGCAACCTGGTTCAGTATTCAGTTACGGCACCAGCCTCTTTTTAATGAAACAAAAAACAACCCTACCCCTCCCCCCCCCCTCCCCATCCGAAAAAGAAAAAACAAACTAACCCAACACAACCACCACCAACAGTCACAACAGAATTGTTTCTGAAGGGTAAATCTGAAGCTAAAATAAGGGGATTCTGTCGACATTTTAGTCTCAAATGAACAATCTGAGTGCCTGAGAGACAGAGGTGATTTGTCTCATGTAGCAGGGCCTTGGTATGAGAAAGACCTTTCACTATTAATTTTTGTGTTCAGTGTGGATGGTCGCAGGAGAAGATTGTCGCATGTGGAGAAGAAATGTGTGGTCAGCTCTGTCAGGCCGAAGTTTTGTGGCAAATGCAGTCATAAGATAGTCACGTGACGCCCACCCTACTCCCGCCTACGGAAGATGCCGAAGATTGTGTACTGTCCCGTCATTCTACTTCTTCGGCCTGTCGCCCAAGCAAGATAAGTCTTGTGCTCTGTCTCACCTATACTTTGCCTTTGTGTAAAGATTGCTGTGTGTTTGCACTCTGTACTCATTTTTCTGTGGCTTCCGCTTATATCGTGACGTGTGAGGTTATCGGATGGGCTAGCATTCTAACCTTATTTACGGAATTTTTTCTCGCGATCGTGGTGCTCCCGGTTCTTGTCTATTTGCGTAACCGGTTCGAGGTTGATCAACAGGTTGATCAACATTTTCCATCGCACGTCCATCGCGTTTTCTCTGCCTCCCTTTGTCCATCGGCCTTGCATTCTCACTCGCCTTTACGCCTTTTCGCCCCTAAATTCCGATTTCTATCTCGCCGTTACTTGTACCACGATTCCACTATCTCATCTGCGACGATCGCGGGTCGGTTTCGTCGCCATCTTGTTTTGCGCCGGTCTTCATTCCTTGTCGCACCAGCTTTCTAGCCCACGCTATTACACGTGGTTTGTCGTTCGGAATTTGCTTCCTACACTTGTTTACACCCCTCCCATTCATTGCCGCATTTTTTTTTCGATCGGCTTCGTGTGCGTGGCGATCGCATCGCCCTTCGGCATTGCTGTTACACGTGGCGTTACTCAGCACTTTTGGTTCACGCCACTGCCGTTGCTCACGCACGGTTTCGTTCATCGCTACTGCGTTTTCTGACACTGTGCGAGCTTGTTTACTTTTATATTTCCATTGTGTTATATTGCTATTGTGTGCGCACGGTCGATCGACCTGTATACCCTCCTCGATCGACCGTCGTGTTAACGATCGTGTGCTCCGGTTTTGCTCGGCGCCATTGCCCAAAATGGTGAAGGACTCGGTTGGGCCGAGCAGCTCTGACGTTCAGAGTTCGCTCGCTTCCCGGAGGACCAACGAGTTGGTTCCAACTCCGAGCAGACCGTTTCCCGCGGGGAGGACGGACGGACGGCCGCGGTAGTTGGAGACGACCTTCCCGCGAAGGGGACGCGGGACTTTCCCTCCTCTACCCGACCGCCGGACGCACGACCGTTGCGTTCGAAAGCTACTAGGCAATTGCTGCTATTTCCAAATGCTTATCGTTCACCCTGCCCAGAAAATCAAAGGGCAAGGCCCCCCTTAAGGGATCCACTCAAGTCTAAGCATCCAAGCGGGATTCCGCTTCTCCTCCAGCCACCCTGCCTTCTAGCTTTCCGGCGCATAGTCAGACATCCGTTTACTATGCCCAGTCACGCGACCCTCGGCCCCCGGGGACCTTTGCCGAGGCGCGGACAGGCACGGGTGACGGTTTTGGACTGGAACCTCCACCCGTCACTCGCATTTATGAGACGCGCGGGTCCACGTCTCCCCCCCCATCTGGACTCGCCGTCTCACGACGCTCTTCCCCACCGTGCACAGGTGCAGCCAACACCCCTGCACGAGGAGCGTCCCGTTATCTCCGGACGCAGTTTTATGGCCACGTCATGGCAAGACCATGCACATGACCATAACTGGGCGTATGGGAACACCGAGTGCCTCCACCGGTTGTGAACATACACAAGGAAGGACGGCCGATCTACCCGCTCGCCCGTCGCAGGTTCCCCTAGGGGTTCAGGACGCTGGGGGTCCGACCTACTCGGCCCCCCTTTGGGGGCAACGTCCTCGGTCCCGTTCCTCCGGGGGGAGGATCTACCAGCGGGACCACGGGTAACCGGCCCTATTCCCCTGGGTCCCAGCGCACGGGGGGGGGGGGGGGGACGACATACCATGGTCGAACACTACCCCCCCTCTGCTGCTCAAGGTTACCCCGGTCCCCGGGGAGTCCCTGCACAGTACCCTGGGCCGCCACAGCCCGCTTATCTCCCCGGGGACCAGTGGCTCTATGCCCCCGAGAGAGACCAGTGACTTTACACCCACTCCCAACCGGAACAGCTATATGGTCGCTTGTGGCACCCAATCTCACAGACCTGGGTCGACCTTGGTCTCCCACCTCGGGCGCTGTCCGATCGGCAGTCCGGGCTCTCCCACCCTAGCCCGTCTGCCGAGCACAGAGCCACGAGGGGCCCGCCCTCCCCCCCCCCCCCCCCCCCCCCCCCCCCCCCCCCCCCCCCCCCCACCCAACGAGGGCGGGACCCTCACGCACCCGCGCAGATGCCCCTGAGGAGGAGGACCTACCTTCCCAGGAATTCGACTCCCCACACCCGGAGGACGACGACGATGAGGACCTCTTCTCATCCCTTTACGATATCCGCACCATTGACCGGTTTCGACCGGACTTGGAGTCGAGGGAAGCCCCTCCCTCTGCCGATATCTTGGCCTTCCCTGACATCGTCGGGCCGCCCCCAGCCCAACGCAAACTCAGGCTCGTCGCTCCTCAGTCCCTCACTTCGCTGTGGGAGAGTCCGGCAATCCGCGCCAGGGGTGCAGACGCCCCCCCCCGCCGGGTCAAGACCTTCCCCCGGCGCCCAATGCGACCCCCTTCGGCTCCCTCCTCGGGACCCGCAGGAAGCACCCAGTGACCTCCCTCTTTGCAGACAATCCGGCGACCAGGGAGTGGGCCATCTCCCAGTCTGATTGTCGCCTGATGCCCAACCGGGGCCCCCCTACTTCGGGCACCATCTCCTTTAAAGCATTAAAGGACTGGGACCGAGTAGCCCGGATGGGCATCTTACACATCATTGCAGGGCATGCCTACCTTACCATGCTCTTGCAGAGGGCGGAGGTACTCTGGCCTGGGGATGACGGCGCCGTCCCAGTGCCTTCGGACATACCTCCGAACCACACCATGAGGACGAATCTCGCTTATTCAGCGATCCCTTTATGCGACACCTAGTCAACAGGATATCGCATCATCACTTGTCGGCGGCGGGCGGACAGCGCAGCAACAAGCCACTTCTATTGCCTGCTAGTGGCCAGAAACGCGGTGCTTTCACGCTCTTCACTCCCCGGCACTCAAGGCTTCCCTTCGGTGTGTCCCGGGCCAGGATCACTCGCACTTTGGCGAGTACTCCACCTCGGATATGTCCCTTTCGGTCGAGAAACGCATGCAGGCGGCGTCCTTTGCCCCCCGGCCTCAGCCACGCCCTTCCAGGCCCCCCCTATTGGTCTTACCCCAGGTCCATCGGGCCCACACCGTATCCCCGACAAGCCCCATCTCCCAACGCCGGGCCGGCTAAGCGCCCTCTAGATTCGCAGAGGTCGAAATCGAAACCTCGCCAGCAACTCCATTTTCGGTTCGGCCAACAGGCACGCCCTCTCCAGTGACTAGGGGGACACACCCGCGGTGGGCACGGAACAGGAACAACCCGCCCACCAGCCCACCCCCGGGTTTTACTCCCACCTGTTCGTGATCCCAAACCCTCGGGGAGATGGAGGCCCATCCTCGACCTCTCTCCCCGCCCTCCCAGATCAGGGACTCCATCCACCACCTAGATTGGGCCACCTCCATAGATCTGAAGGATGCGTACTTCCAGATCCTCCTTTACCCGGCGGCACAGACGTTACCTCCGGTTCGTCTGGCAGGGTCGGGTGTTCCGGTTCAAAGCTCCCCTTTGGTCTCTCCCTGGCACCCTTCCTCTTCACGAAGGTTGTCAAGGAGATGGCCGCCCTAGCCAGACAGGAGGGACATGCGCCTCCTGGTGTACCTCGACGACTGGCTTGTCCTGGCCTCCTCCCGGGCTCAGTGCTGAGCCCACACCACGCGCCTCCTCAGGCTCTGTTCCACCCTGGGTTTTGTAACCACCCCCCCTCAAATGCGAACTCATCCCCAGTCAGAGGTTCTTTTCCTGGGCATGAGTTTCGACACGATTGCCATGAAGGTCGCCCGTCCCCCCAGAGAGGTCCGCTGGGATAGTGGACCTCTTCTTTCGCCTCTTAGGGATGATGAAGTCCCTTTCAGCCCTCATCCGCTAGGTCGGGTCCCCAAACCCCAGCTGCAGAGGGAGTTCCGTCGTCGGCGGTCCCAGACCTCGGACCGCTGGGCCCTGACCATTCCCCACGGCCACTGGTTCTCTGGCGCCACGGACGAATGGCTACGGGTCTTCGTGGCCGAGTGGTTAAGGCGATAGACTAGAAATCTATTGGGGTCTCCCCGCACAGGTTCGAATCTTGTCGACGACGTTGTTTTTAAGACAATCCGTCCACTTGACCACCGGCGTTCCAATCTCTCTCCCAACTCAGTCCCTCAAACTGTACACGGACGCCTCCAACTCGGGCTGGGGGGCCCACTTGGGGGACAGTCATGCCTCGGGGGTGTGGGACGCACAGATGGCACGCCTCCACATCAAGATATTAGAATTGGAAGCGGTCAGGCTGGCCTTCCTCCACTTCCAACACCTAATCTCCCAACTGGTTCTCCTCCTCACGGACAACACGTTGGTAGCCCATTACATCAACAAGGGGGGGGGGGGGGGGGGGGGGGCTCACTCCATCGGCCTCTCCTACGGACAGAGGCCCTCCTTCGCTGGCCACGCACGGGGAACCCCCTCCGTGCGAGACATACAGCAGGGGGACACGCAACATGGGCAGACTCTCTCAGCCGCTCAGGGATCCTTCTGCACACAGAGTGGACCCTGAACAAGCTGACGCTAACCACAGTATGGGAGCACTGGTTCAAGCCCATGGTCGACCTCTTGGCGACCCGCTTCAACCATCGCCTTCCCATGTATGTCTCTCCCGTCCTGGATCTCCGAGCGTACGCAGTCGATGCGCTCTCCCTCCCCTGGACGGGACTCATCGCGTACACCTTTCCCCCTTCCCAATACTTCACAAAGTGATCAGGAAGGCCAGGCTGGAGAGACCCAAACTCATCCTTATAACCCCGTGGTGGCCGGCCCAGTTGTGGTTCCCAGACCTCAGGTCCCTAACTCACGTTCCCCTCTCCAGCTAGCCCCTCGGTGGGACTTGCTCAGACAACCTCGCTCGGGCCTCCACTCCACCCCCCAGATGCTTCGCCTACACGCTTGGCTGATATGCCAACCAAATTGCGACCACCGGTCCCCGCCTCCCCCGCGGACAGACCCCGGTCTGTCCTAGATACTGACAGAAGCGGGGGCATCGCAGTGATTACGGGACTTGGCCTTGGCGTCAGACCAGCACCGAGTCCCTCTACAATTACCGATGGGAGAGATGGGTCACATGGTGCACGGCTAACTCGGTCCCCCCTACCTCCTCCCCTCCAACATCCAGATAGGCAATTTCCTATCCCATCTTTCGTCCTCTCGAAAGCCCTCTGCTAGTCCATTTGGGGCTACAGATCGGCCGTATGCACCACCATCCCCATCCGTCAGTTGGGCGGCCCATCATTCGACAATGACTTCTCAGACAACTATCTCGGGGGGTGGCCCTACGGGAAGCTCAGTCCCCTAGGCGCGCTCCCATGTGGGACCTCTTTCTGGTTCTTGACTCCCTCAGAAAACCCCCTTTCGAGCCCCTCCGCGCTATTCCCTTTGACATTCTCTCCTTCAAGACCACCTTCCTTCTCTCCCTGGCCTCAGCCAGGAGAAGAAGTGGGATTCATGCCCTCAGTGGTGACCCTCGGGACATTGCCTTTCACAGAGACGGCTCGGTCTCGCTTAAGTTCCTGCCGGTTCTTAGCGAAGAGAACCAGGAACCAGGCACGTCCTCTCCTCCCCTGGTTATCCGCTCCCTAGCGGATATCTTAGGCAGCGAAGGCGGCGGGGACATGGACCTGTGTCCCTCTAGGTGCCTCAGATACTACTGGGAGCGTTCCCGCCCCAGGCGTTCCTCTCAGAGAAGCCTCCTTATTTCCATCTACCCCATCAGCAAGAAAGACATCTCGGCGGGCTCGATTTCTAGGTGGCTATCCAATACTATCAAATCTGCCTATGCCCAGGCCCACAAAGACCTCCCAGCCCTTTCCCCTCGAGCCCACGAGGTCAGAGCGCTGGCCACGTCCACAGCGTTCCAGCACTCTGTCCCCGTGCGCCATCTCCTGGAGGCAGCCTACTGGCGTTCGGAGAACCCTTTCATAAACTTTTATCTAAGGGACATCCGCATGACCAGGGCTGATGGTTCTAAAGGGGTTTCATTTGTGGCGGCCAATGCAGCCATAACAGTTAACCCAGGAACCATTAGGGCGCTCAGCCCTCCTCCTATTCCTTTAAATTCTGCTATGGTCTGACATGGTATAGTATACGACGACCAAAATGGGGAGTTTGTATTATACTCCCTGTTTGGCTAAGTATACTTACCATGTCAGACTCTAATGCCCGCCTACCTTCCCCGCTAGCGCCAAGGTTCCCTGGGGTTGCCTTGCGCGCAGGCCTCGTTGAATGACGGGACAGTACACAATCTTCGGCATCTTCCGTAGGCGGGAGTAGGGTGGGCGTCACGTGACTATCTTATGACTGCATTTGCCACAAAACTTCGGCCTGACAGAGTCCATGCTTTACTTCCCACCCAAACCCTCTTCCCTTCCATGCCATGGACAGCAGTTAAATCCCAATAAGAACAAAGTAATTAAAAGTTGTGTGAAACAAAAAATAGTATCAGTATGGAGTGTGAAGTGAAAAAGACTCCGTATGGAGTATTACAGTTGAATAAGAAATGAGCGCACAGTTACATATATTTAATACCACCAACTCCCACCCTAACCCCACCCAACCCCCGACCCAGCCCTGTTCATTCTTGAACATACTGGAAAGATGTGAAGTCAAAGTCCTCAAAAAGTAATTGATTTTTCTCACACCAACCTGTCCAAACAAATGCCTTACCCCCACTTAGTGTGGAACAGTGCCATATTATCAGGGACCACCCCCCCCCCAAAAAAAACAACAGTAACAACAACAACACACAACAACAAAAGAAAAAAATTAGGAGAGCAGGGAGCTAATTTGGCCTCAATTCATAGATCAGCTAGAGTTTGCACGATGTTCTAATTAGCTCAGTTTTCTCCTTTCCTTAAAAAGTAACTGATTTTGTGTTATTTTTATTTGTGCAGGACATTTTATATCCAAGCTAACCTACAGAGGGACACTTCTCGCATTCTGGAGACCGTTTCCATGTCAATGAAGGTGTGTGTGTGTGCGTGTGTGTGTGTGTGTGTGTGTGTGTGTGTGTGTGTGTGTGAATGAATTCATGCATGTTTGTGTGTGTGTGTGTATGTGTGTGTGTGTGTGTGTGAATGAATTCATGCATGTGTGCGTGTGTGTGTGTGTGTGTGTGTGTGTGTGTGTGTGTGAAACGTGCGTGCATGTGTGTGTGTGTGTGTGTGTGTGTGTGTGTGTGTGTGTGTGAAATGCGTGTGTGTGTGTGTGTGTGTGTGTGAATGAGGGTTTATGTGTGTGTGTGTGAGTGAATGAGTGAGAGAGACAGAGAGAAAGAAAGAGAGAGAGAAGAGAGCCCATGAAAATCAAGTTTGCTTTGTGTGAGCAGGTCTCTGTACATATGTGCATGATTGTTGAAAATACATCTGTATTTAAGCACACTGCCATTCATGTGGGGAGTCTTGGGTGTGCAGCAAAGTGGGAAGTCTTTACTGGACCAGCAGCTGACTGCAGACAACGTGCCTGTCATCGTGGATAAATGCTTGACACAGCTCTTCAGTCGAGGTGAGACACTTCTGTTACATGATGATGTTGAATTTAGCTGGCTGTCAATGTAAGATCAGAACTCAGCTAAGCTGTAGAATCTAGTCAGAACACATCCAGTGCATGCAAGATGGAACTCAGCATAGCTCTTAAAGTTAAAGCAAATCATCTCAGAGGTAGAATTTAGCATAGACAGCTATATAATCAGGGTAAGACATCTCACTGGTAAAATTCAGCATAGATAACTGTTACGGCAAGACATGGGTAGAACTCAGGATGGAAAGCTTTCATCAAATCAAGGCATAATTCAGCATAAACAGCTATTATGTCGAGGCAAAACAGTTCAGCATAGATAGATGTTAAGGCAAGAATTCAGCATAGATAAATCTTATCAAGGCAAGACATCATCTGGGTAGAATTCAGCATACACAGCTATTATGTCAGGGCAGGACAATTCAAACGTAGAATTCAGCACAGATAGATGTTAAGCCAAGAATTCAGCATAAATAACTTACAGCAAGACTTGGGTACAATTCAGCATGGAAGCTGTCGGCAATGTAAGACATCTTAAAGGTAGAATTTAGCATAGACAGCAATTAAGCCAAGACAAAACATCTAGGTAGAACTCAGAATAGATGGCTCATATATCAAGGGAAGACCGTTCAAGGATAGAATGCAGCATGTATGGCTGTAAAGACAAGACATCTGAAATGTTGGGGTTTGCTATTTTGTGACTGCCTTCCCTTCATTAGGCTTCCAGCTGGCACGCTACATTTTCTGTGCTCCACTGCAGGTCAGAGGGAAGAGGGGATCTACCGAAAGGCGGCCACAAGTTCTAAAGTCATGAACCTGATTGAAGAATTGAAGAAAGGTGGGTTGGCTGATGTGTTCAGACTTGACTTCATCATATCCCATCATCATTCATTCCACAGAGACCCCTCGCTCTCTCGTTACCACACCCACACACTCGCACGCACACACACATGCATGCACGCAAGCATGCATGCAAAGCCACCCTGATCCACATCCACTTCGCATGCTTTTTGTTAATTTCAAAAACACTTGAAAATTGATGCTGAAAAGTATTTGAATCTTTCATGTCCTGCTCATTTTCATTATTTGAGCAATAAAGGAAAAATTTATACCTCAACACTCTTTGTTATACTGAACATGCACCCATTACATAGACAGGATAGCATAATGTGAATGAGAAATGTTTTTTTTTTCTTTGATTGTGGAACTAGGACGGTATGTTCAGATTGCAAGGGAAATAGTGTTTATCCTTGAATTGGATTGGTATAGATATGAAAGCTAGCTAAGTGGAAAGTGATACGGAGGAGTTGCTAGTCCTCCCCAAGATAGTTCTTTGGATGTGTTGACAGCAGAACAGTTCAGGCATTCAACGTCGTCAGAATATGATTTGCAGATGCACACGCAATACGACTGGAAGATTATGACATCCATGAAGTGGCCAATGCCCTGAAGAGATTTCTGCGGGGATTGGAGGACTCCCTGTGTTCATGAGGGAGAGATACACCGAGTGGATACGCACAGCCTGTGAGTTTTGTAGGATTAGTCGCAGTGTTAGTTTCTTCATTATTCTTTTGTGTAAATGTATACAGTTGATCAAAAGTTGATTGTGATGTTACTTGCCTTGTGATTGAAGAGAAAACACAAAAAATGCCCAAAGGGTAAAATAGTGGAAAATAAAACGGCACTCTGAATTTGCCTATTTGATGAGACAGTTCAGTATCATTTGCATCCATAAAGAAACATGACACATGACAAAGTATAGAAACATTTCGCTGCCCACAAATACAACTGCCGTAACTTGAATTTTTTACATTTTTGAGATTTTTGGTATACTATAAGAACAGGCCAAGGGGCATAACGCAGCCGAGTCCCAATCACATTATCCTAAAAATAAACATCCTGTAATCAAACTACTTGTACCAAAACTCAGCTCGCAGTATATTATGTGGGGATAATAATCAGGGGTTTGTTTTTTTTGTCTCCTGTAAAATTTGATTTTCAGACTTATGGCAGTTGTATTTCCAGGCGGTGATATATCCTCATAATGATTTAGACGCAAGCAATTTTAAAAACTTTAAAAGATGTTCACATGACCCGAATATTAAACAGAAGAAATAACTGTGTAGTGTTTGCCTTTAAAATGAAACAAATGTGAATTACTTATAAAGAAACACCATAACTTTTATTCATATGATGAAAGAGAGATACATAACTTAAGGAGGTATACAAATTTGTTCGTCTATGATGGAACAGGATATGCTAAGATTACAGTGAATTCTCTTGTCTGTGTTGATCATGGTGCAGTGATCGAGGACCATCACAATAAATTCCTGTGGTACCGCTACCTACTGGAAAAACTGCCCCTGGTCAACTACAACACACTACGCCACATCGTCCTCCACATATGGAAGTGAGTCCTGTACAGATTTTTTTTTTTTTTTATTTAGGGTTGATTCATTGGCATTGGCAGCATGAAAGATAGTAGCCCAGAGTAATTTTCAAGTTTTCTGTGCTTTTTTTGTGGAGAATGCATCAAGCTAGATGCTGAGGTCATTCCAATGGAGAATTGGGAGTTGAATTTTTGGAAATAGTTATGAAGATTGGGGAAGATAAAATCGAGAGAGAGTGAGAGAGAGAGGGAAATATATGCAGACATACCACACCACGTTACTCCACACCGCACTACAGCACACAGCACCCAAGCTCACCACACCACAATACATTAGGTCACTCCATGCCTTACAATATCATGTGAAACCACACCACACCATACCGCACCATACCGCACCACATAACACCACATGACACAAGATCACAGCAAACCGTACATTCTATTTCATTGTTTGTTTTTTTTTTTCTTTTCTCTTTTTTTTTTTTCTTTTTTTTTTTTTTTTTTTTTTTGCTGTGCTGGTCCATAATGGTCTCACTCGAAACCAAGACTCAAAACCTGTTGATGGGACAGGCTTGACAGAAGCAGATGTGACCCTACTGTGCTTTTGTGTGTGCAGGATGGCACAGTTTGAAGGCCACAACAAGATGAACGTAGAGTCTCTGTGTACCTGCTTTGCCCCCACGCTCATGCGCACAGAGAATGACCCGGTAAGCCCATCTGGTGTCAAAGTGCAAGGTTCACGGACGCTTGAATCTTTTTTGAAACACAACCGCATTTCAGGATGATGGATATGATGTGGTGGAGTACCATTCTGGTCTTAGGCTGTTTGACAGAATGGTACTCAGTGCTTCCTTCCCTGGTGTATTCTGGCCTCAACCAGACCCTAGAGATTTTAAGACATGTAGCTTTGGTAGTAAATTTGAGCTGCGCTGTTAAGGTGCATGCAGTAAGTGGATGAAACTTCATTGCATTGTTGCGGTCTTCCCATTCAAGTCTGTAGTTCACTTACCTCTGGATAAGAGCTGGCCTGGCCAGAAACTCTCGCACAGAAAAAGCTTTTGATGGATATTGAACCTGTGACCTCTCTTCCTGTAAGTCTGTGATGATGCTAACCACTGCTGGGAATTAGAAAATTAATCGTACTCTACGAATACGTTCATGTTGAGAGGCATTTGTAATGATTATTTTATTGATTATGATGAGATTTTACAGCTTTGCTTCAACAATGTGAGTAGATATGTTTAGTGCAATTGTTTGTGCTAGGTATACATGCATGTGCGTGTTTATGCAGTTGTGCACACATGTTATACTTCTGAATTGTATCTCTGTAATTTGGGAAGAGTAATTTATCTTTTGAATGTTGCATCAGAGATTATGTTTCATGACAAGAAATTTTTATCAGGATTTAATGGTATGATGAGTTTGCTTTGCATTTTCATTTAGTGCATATTACCCTATCATATTGATGGCTGTTCAAGAAACAGTGATGGTTGGGGTGGGAGGGGGGGGGGGGGGGGGGGGGGGGGGGGGGTCTTGGAACATGAAATACTGATTAACATTATTTTTTTATTGTCATGGCAGATATCTTTGTGTGGAATTAGTGCCACTGTCCCTGAGAAGAGCATGTGCCAGAGAGCACTATTGTCTACCCTTTGTGTTTTTTACTTTCTCTCCCTTGTTGATGGTCTGTGTGTGTGTGTGTTTTTTTTTTTTTTTTTTTTTTTTTTTAATGCTTACCTACCAAGTTAAAGGGCATTTTTTAAACATGATTTTGCCATAGACAGCTGTCATGTTGCCATAGGTTCGTTGCGTGTGTTAACCTTGAAGCACTGTTGACCTTTGTTGTTGTTTTGTGTTATACACAGGTGCAAGGGAACAATCCAGGCCATGAAATCAAGGTGCTGCTAGATTTGGTGTTCCAGAGAGACTACCTTTTCCAGGTAACTAGTTGATGGATTGATTGATTTAGGTTGATGAATATAGATAGATTGATTGACTGGCAGTGGGTTGATTGATTGAGGTTGATTGATATGTTGATTGATTAACTGACTGATTAAATGATTGATGTGGTGGTGATGTTGCTTTAGCTGAAACTGTTCTTTTGTTGCATTTGCTACCTAATTCATCGATCAGAGTGATATTAACTGATTTACTGGTAGGGCTGGTGAGACATCAGGTTAATGATTTCTTATTTTTCTTACCTGACAAACTGTTTACTGTACTGACTCATGTGAAAGTGAAGGTAGTGGATGATTGCAGGACAGTTTGGAATAGCAGTGTAGGAATACAACAATGAGCTGAAGATGACAGATCATACTTGTTCTTTATTGACATGCTTTGAAATGTCACATAGGTTCATGCCAACTTGTATGCTTGCACAGGGAAACATTACACTCTCTCTCTCTCTCTCTCTGACATGCCCCCCCCCCCCCACACACACACTCACTCTCACAAACACACACCACACACACACTCACACACACATACACAAACACACACACATTCAAGCTCTGACATTCCTGCCTGACCACCTCCCTTTTTGTGAACAGATAGAGCAGGAAGAGCTGGACCATGAAGCCAAGATTCAAGCTGCCACCCAGAGGATCATTGCTGCTCAGCAAGATGTTCGCAAAGTATTTTTTATCTCAGCGGTTCTGGTTGTCTTTCCCCCTCTGCTCAGCATGTGTCTGTGCATGCTGTCTGTCTTTGACCCGGTTTTCAGAGCGTTTAGTTTGTTTGGAGGTGTGGTCATTGGTGTGCATGGTGGGGATGGTGGTCCTGCTTGTGGCTATTGCGCATATGTATGTGGGGGGGGGGGGGGGGGGGGGGGGGGGGGTTTCAGGGTGAGTGTGCATGTAATCATGTGGGGGTGTGCACAGGTGGGTTTCTTCATGCATGTGTCCTCAGTTTTTATATTCGGGATTAACTGCTGCCTTTCTCTCCATCTTTTATTCTTTTTGTTTCTGAACCTTTGTATTGTATCTCAGAAAAAAATGAGTAGCTTTCAAAATGGTTCCAGCAGGAAAATCGTGAGCTTTTGTCTCCCTTGCAAAATTCTTCCTTGGGTTTTTACTATACTTACTGGACTGTCTTCCTCGAGAAAATTGCTGCATATAATAAACAGTCTTCTTTGAAATTTACTGCGCATAATGAACAGTATTCTTCAGTTTTTTTTCCTGCTCAAAATGAACAGTCTTCCTCAGATTAAACTGCAGATTTAACTGCGAGCAATCAGCAGTCTCAGAATTTAAGGCACATAATGGAAAGTCTTGTTTGAAATTTATGGCATGTAATGATTCATGTCCTTAGAATGCCTTGCGTGTAATGGGCAGTCATCCTTGGAATTTGTTGCATGTAATCTTATAGTACATTCACGGAGGAGTGTGTGATTATGGAGCTTGTCAGTATAGTGTGCGTTTCCTTTGGGGTGTGTCACTAAGCATAGATTCATATGATGGTAAAACACCAAAGTCTTTGCTCAGTTCAGTAGGTTCTCATATCTGAACTCTTTCTTTGCAGAGCATTCACAACTTTAGCACTTCTGCTACTGGCCCTTCCTTCAGCATATTCAAGATACAGCTGTTTCTTTTTGTATTGCTCTGTTGTGGCTCTCTGAGAGATATGTTGCAGTTGTTGAGGTCTCCCGAAAGGTGTATTGCAGTGATGTCTCCCCAGAAAATACCAGGGAATCTTTCAGTTATGAATAACAACCAGACCTTTTGTAAAGTTTATGCTAGAAATGCCTTTCTACATCATATCTTTCTTCGTGCCTCTTCGTTTATGTTTTATGTTGAAATCTTGCATCTTGGATGTTGATACTTTTCTCTGTTTCCAATGGGCTTTCAGCTGTAAATATCGTGACTCCTCTGTACTCGGTTTCAGTCATTCAGATTTCTCTCTGACTACTCTTCTTCAACAACTAGGTAGCTGAACTGCTGCCTAATCAACAGTGTTGTTTGCATTTTGAAAATTATATTTTGCATTTTAGCTACTAAACTTTTTACTTTTATCAAAATCAGAAAGAAATATAAGTAGAGGTGGCTGGTGATTTTGGCTTTGTGTGGTGGTATCCAGCTGAAGATTTTTGTTCCTTGATGCTGTTATTTATTGAATGTGTTCTACACCTGATGCCGAGGAAAGTCTGTGTTTGGTGTTTCGGGCTTTGATTTGTGAATGGTTTTGTCTTTTGTGTTCTTTTCAGCCCTCGTATACTTGGCTGGTCTGTAAACAATAGACAGGAGTGTTACTTATGATAGTAGTACAAACGTGTCATTACACAGGACAGCATATCAAGGGAAGTAAATTAACCCTCTTGCATTTGTTTTGCCTGTATCCGGCTGCTCTGTTTGTCTTCCCCAGTGTTCGTTACGGCCGGAACAGGCCGCACGAGCCACATTACTTTCCCTCACACCTATGACCTATGGCCAAAATAAATGGGCATCCCTGTGAGGTGTCTATTGAAATCTTAGCAGTAGTATGGGGGTGGGGAATGATTCATTCAAAAGGCTAGGGTCGTGAACTGACCACATTCCATTGATTTCTCAAAAAAGTATGAATACTAGAAGCAGTTTTTGGGCTGGAAAATGCTAATGCAAGAGGGTTAAATCAGGTATCCTTTCAGCCTAAGAAAACGTGTAAAACAAAAGATATTTGAGGATTGATGCAAGCCTCTGCCATCACCCAAATGAGATTGATTGAACAATGATAGATTGGAGTACTGTGACTGATACTGGTTTTGAGTTATCAGAACAAGTCAGTCATTGTTTGATCCATGTCCCTTCTAATCATTTGAGCACTTCCCCTCAACAAAACAAATTAGCATGACAGCTAAGGATGGTATTCTATGAAACAGTTCAGCGATTATCCTTTGTGGAAGAAATCATGACCAAAAGAAAGCTGCTTTATGCTCTGACCCCACCGTCTTTGTTCTTCAGCCAAGGGAGGAGGTAATCTTGGGAGAGGAGCTGGCGTGACCGCTAGTTGGAGTAGACCTACTGGTCTTTCTGCTACAGGAAGACTTTGTTTTATTCATGGAGATAGTGACATGATGGGGATGCACTTGAAATGTCTGTGCCCTGTGTGTGTGTGTGTGTGTGAAAATATTTTTTCCCCACAAGTAGTGTGTTGAACAGCAGGTTATACATAAAGTGTATGAAACACTTCATTTTATCCACACAAGCATTAAGAAGATTGTACAAGACACGCAGTATACATAATCTGTGTAAAAGACTTAAAAAATTTTTTTTTATCCACACAAGTAGTAGGTTTAACAAAAAAGCATACACAAACTAGGAAGGGTGCATGGTCAAAGGATGAGAGCACGAGTCTGCAGAGCTGTCGGTCATGAATTTGAACCACTTGATGGGGCAGATTTTTTTTTTTTTTTTTAGCTTGAAAACCTTGTCCGTCCACTGTGCAGTAAATGGGTTCCTGATTCAGCTCAGGGAAGGTTGAAGGCAATAGAAGGAGAGGGAGCGGTCCCACCTTCCTTCATGCCATGCCCAAGACACAGTGAACTTTTGACAGTTCACTGCTCATATAGCTTATAGGTGATGGGGATACATAGGGTGTGTATAACACTCTATTCTGTCCACACAAGTACTTAGTTTGGATGATGTATAAACAGACCGTAGTGTGTGTGAAACTCGTTGATGGTTTTCACAGAAGTAGTGAGTTTGACAGGAGTGTGTACATGAAGTGTGTGTGTGTGTGTGTGTGTGTGTGTGTGTGTGTGTGTGTTCCTGTTGCAGTCCCAGCCGTCCACCACCTTCCTGATGCCAATTTCCATGTACAGCCACAGCGGACAGTGTGAGATGGTCAATGTGAGTAGTCCTTCAGTCTGGGAGGAGCGTGCATAGCGAGTGAGCCATGTTGAGATGGTCAGTGTGAATAGCCCTAAAACCTGGGAGGAAGGTGCATAGAGTGTGAACTATGTTGAAATGCTCAATGTGACTAGGCCTAAAATTTGGGAGGTGTGTGCATAGTGAGTGAACTATGTTGAGATGGTCAGTGTGAGTAGCCCTAAAATTCGGGAGTGTGCATAGTGAGTAAACTATGTTGAGATGGTCAGTGTGATATAGCGAGTGAACCATGTTGAGATGGTCAGTGTGAATAGTCCTTCAGTCTGGAAGGTGTGTGCATAGTGAGTGAACTATGTTGACATGGCCAGTGTGAGTAGTCCACTAGTCTGGGAGGTGTGTGCATACCTAGTGAACATGTTGAGATGGTCTGTGTGACTAGCCCTAAAATGTGGGAAGTGTGTGCGTAGCCAATGAACCATGTTGAGATGGTCAATATGTGTAGCCCAAAAATCTGTGAGGTGTGTGCATAGCCAGTTAACCATGCTTATGTGTGCATGTCCATGCATTATGATTATCTGTTTGTCAGTGGAATATGTTTGTGTTTTATTACTTTTCCATTTCATTAATGAAAGCTACCGGGGCGATCTTTTTGTTTTTTTTTAGATGAAGTTCAAGAAATGTGCATAATGATGATAATAATGCTCATCCGGTGTTTTGTTTTTATTTTTGTTAGCGGTGAATGTCTCATGATCATGCATCAACATAGTTGTACTGCCTGAGATGTTACATGAAGTTTGTTTGTTTATTTTGTGAATTGTAGTAATGTTAGTCTTTCCGGAGTCTGCAGTCAGAATCACAGATTGAAAGAAGAGATAGCTGTATCTATGATTCACGAAAACAAACACATGCAAGCATGTATGCATACATATGCCTGGAAGCTCATATGCTGCGCACATCACAACTGCTATCCAGTGTCCATTAGCGTAGATAACAGGTATTCCAATCATTGTTTATAGATATTTAGACCGTTCTCATGCAGAATAGTCAAACTAGGAAACTGGATTATTTAAGCACACTTTAAAACTGTTGTGATATATAAAATGAGGCATTTCAGGCAAATTGTAGGATGAAATTTGTCACTAGTAACTTCCTTTGAACAAATGTGGCACTCGAAATGAAAAATTGGTGGTCATATCTTAAACTGTGTAGCAAAGAGAAAAGACCTCGCGTGTATTAAGATGTGTTGAGTATCATGCCCATCTTTGGAGCTTACTTCCCCCCAAAGGTTTTTCAGATCAGAGAAATGTTGCCAGTGCTGCACACTGTCAAAGGAAATGACCTCCATGGAGACTTTCCAGCATGATGGAAATGGTGACAGGTGTCTGTGGTGTGTGTGGCAGGTCACGCCAGCCACAACGGCACAGGACGTGGTGGACTATCTGACCCGCAAGTGCAATTTGTCAGGACGGAGCTTTGCTCTTACTGAAATCTTCTTCAAAGGAGCTCTGGGTAAGGCGGAAAAAAAAAAATGGCTCAACATTTTCTGCTTGGAGGAAAAGCTGTTTGTGATTTTATCTTTGTTTTTAAGAAACAACGAAGTGTGGACTGGATCTTTACATGCATTCCTCTCTTCTTTGGTTAGTTTGTGATGTTCTCCTGTTAATCCAAGAAAAGTGTGGAGGGAATTTATAGGTTAAACTGTTCTGCATAGTAGAAGTTTATAATGTGTATTTATGTTGTAGAACATAAGTGTGGAGAAAATCAGAATTCTAAGTGAAGGAAAATTAAGATTTTGTATGTGAGAAAAAAAAAAAGCATTTTGTAATCGAAAAGAAAATAACAACAGACATTTGTCATGGAGAAAATTTATAAACTTTGTTGGAACAAATAACATTTTGTACAAGAGAAACTGTCATTTTATGCCCAACTTTCCATTTTTCCTTTCCTCTGCACCCCACCCCTTCCTCCATCTCTGCCTTCCCCGATATTACTAAGAACAGCAACACAAGAGACATGGTGTTTGAGCCTATGTTTTGTTCATGTTTCAGAGCGACCACTGTTCCCCAGCTGTAACGTCTTGATGACAACAGGCAGGTGGGGGGACTGGGAGGAGGCCTTCAGGAAAGAGATGTGTCTGTGTCTCACTGACACAGACACAATGGATAGGCTAGACAAATATGTGAGTAGTGGTTTCTCTGTGTGTGTGTGTGTGTATGTGTGTCTGTGTGTGCCATGCTGTTTATGGGTGGGTGGGTTCTATGCGTCTGTGTGTATGTGTGATTTATATATCGTATATGTATGTGTGTGTGTGTGTGTGTGTGTGTGTGTGTGTGTGTGTGTGAATGATTGTGTGTGTTGTGTGTGTGTGTATGCGCGCGCGTGTGTTTGTGTGTAAGCGCATGCATTTCAGTCCGCATGTATGTGTTGGATGTTATTCTCTCTCTCTTACACTCTCTCACACTCTGTTTTCATTCTGTCTTTCTGCTCAGTTTTTGCATGTGTTTCCTTCCTTCTGTTGGCTTGTTCGCAATTCATTTTGTGACAGGACTGTTTGCATTTACTAACATGGTGTTTGTATTGGTTCTGTTTCATGACACTTGATGCTTCCCAAGTGGAACTGGAAGCATATGTAGCATCACTTTGCCGGCAAGAAATAACACCATGTATGGGCTTTTTATGGATGGTTGTCATTGTAAAGGAAATGATTGAGTTCTTGCGCTGCTTAGAAACTGAAGTGGCTTAAAGATCACTGACAGCTGTTTGGAGGAATGTTTTGTAAAGATAGTGCAAATGACAAATACAGCGTACAAGGGTTGATTTAATGTTCTGTTTGCTCATGCAAGCAGACAGACAGGTAGGCGTGCAGCAGAAGGTACATGCAGACATGCTCTCACACACAAGCACAGGCACACAGTCACATCCACGCACGTACACAAATGTACTTTCAGAAACTTCTTTGCCCATATGCAAATGCCATATTTTGTATACATATTTGGCCAAAACATGACGAATATGAGGAACTAGAAAAAAGTGTGCCCCACAAAAATCTAGAGATGAAATTCTTGAGCGGAAGTTATACTTGCTAAGTGAAACCATGGTGTTGACTTGTTTTGTGAAATTGGTGGCTTTGCCCAAAGAACAACTGTTGCTGACTTTGGTCTGCAAATGGGTGTCTGGCAGTGTCAGCTTCTTTGGAAACATGTCCCAAAATATCTTGGGGGAAAAATGCTCCAAGAATGCATGACTTTGTGCCAAAAAATATGCCAATTATAAATTGGATTTGAAAATAATTTGCATTGAAGAATCTTTTGTGCATTCATATATATATACATACACACACACACACACACACAAACACACACACACGTACGCACACACACACACGCACGCACATGCACACACTGTGACAGTTGACACACAAATTCCTGTCCCTGCTTTTAACTCCCAAAGTCCACTGTTAATAGCAAAAGCAGCGAAATAATTTTCTGCCATCACATTTATGTCGAGCAATTTGTGTTTAAGACAGTGAAATGATACCCTGTTGTAGAACAATGCATGTTCAAGGACTAGCAAGTTCTTTGTTTTGTTGGTTTCAGTATGACAACTCCCGGCCATTGTTTGGAGAGGTGAGATATGCTGATTCCAAGTCCAAGACAAAATTCAAGAAAGTGACAGTGGAGTTCAAGCAGTGTGTTCTCACCTTCTACAAAGACAGCAGAGTAAGTATACTTCATACCTGCTTCTTGCTTTTTCCACATTCACTGTCGCACAGTCCAGATCTGATGGTGAATAAAGCCATCATTGAAGGTTCTGCAGATTGTGGAACAACCTCAGCTGGTGAAAGTCATTATCATTCTAGTTGAGTGTGTGGCCATGAGTTAAAAGGCACCATAGTTTAAAAAATGTGCATGCTGGCCTGGTGTCTCTAACTTAGGCTCCTTAGGTCATCAGGTTTGAGTTTACCTTCTCGTTGGCAAGTATCAGTCAAGGCTGAAAAACATTCTCTACTCTGCTTGGATATTGGAAATCAGGGTTATCCTTCCCGTAGATGAACTTGCCATCCCATGCTGATGAGTTCCGTTGCCTTGAAGTAAGTGTCTGATTTTAAGGAACCTGCCATTGTTCCTTCACCTGTCAGTGGAAATGGACTTGCCAGGCATAGAAGCTGAGCCATGCAGGGAGGCCAGGAGGTGGACTTTCATCAGCTGCCACTTGAAACACATGCCATCTTGAGCATTTTTATATGCAGTTGGAGCTTGGCCTGAGTATTACCCTCAGCTCTGTAGGAGTTTAGCCTCAGTATTACCCTCAGCTATAACAACCTTGGATACTATATCTTTGTATCTAAAGAACTCAAGATTTGAATGTTTGACCTGCAGGTGCTTTAAAAAGTTGTCAGACAATACTGCTGAAAGTATGTTTTAAAGTGTAGTAATGGGATGTTTGCTATGTATGTGTCTGTTTCTGTATTTTTTATGTTTATAGCTTACCATGGTGATCAGTTTTTAATTACTAAAATTCCAGAAACTATCTGTAACCTTTAGTTATAGTTGTACGTATGTCATCACACTTGCAGCTGCTTCAGCTTAAAGTGAAGACAAACATGCCCATATAGTCTACTTGTTTTTTGAGCTGTTGTTGATTCAGAAGACCTGGGCTGCTGGATTTTTGCATAGGTGTTTGAAATGGACAGTTTTCTATCACTGTTACTCAGTGTCAGACTTGACAGAAGCTGAAAAATATAGTTTTAAAAGTGCCTCAAGGGCTCAAACCATAGCAGGTCTCCTCAAAAGCATGTCTTGTCATACAAAGTGTCCCCGATAACCCCAGTTTGAAACAAACGTTATGTCACCTTGGTTGGCAGAATGGAGTTTGGGGGAGTGGGTGGGGTGAGGGTTATTAGCTGAACTGTCAGTGGTGAATGAGTGATGGAGGATGGAGTGTAGGTCGAATGTTGAAGGGAGGGACTGGAGTTGGAAAACGCTGCATTCCAGAACAGCTGTCGGGGCAAGGACTTTCTCACTTTATACAGTAGGTAATGCTCAGGTACCTTGCGCTACAGTGGTCCACAAAGATAGGGGGGATGCTCTTTATGGCTGGCTTTGCAACTAAGTGATAACGGCCATGAGTTGAGGGCTAAGCAGGCGTTTGTGTCCTGCCTGTATTAGATCACATTAAGCACTGCTGACTCACCAGCAGTGCATTACTGCCTTTGATGGGTGGTCTCATGACAGTCTGATGTTGGTAGCTCCTTTGACCTGCAGGTGTAGACCTGGGACCTGGGTGCGGCTGTGACAGAAGAAATGAAAGGAGGTGCCACGAGAGGTATGCTGCTGAGACAGGACAGAAGATGGAGACCCCTCCCCCCTTCCTCCCCCCCTTCCTCTCCTCACTCCACACCCCTACCCTTCTTCGCCACCAAAAAAAAAATCATTGTTCACATCTTCATGTGTGATATATGTATTCGACTTGTCCAAATGTTCATCAGATATGCATCGTCATCTTTTAAAGTAGTTGTTGAGATGAGCGATACTATGTGCTGCTGAACTGTATGGGTTGCTGGAACAAAAGGTTTGAGGATTGTGAACACTTTCACACTGTGCAGCTTGCACAAGGTATTCTTAACGTGGTTGTTGTAAGGTTAGTGTAAATGGGGGAATATCATTTATTTTATGTTTATTTTATTGTCAGGCCAAGAGTCAGCTGTGCTCCTGGAAGGTGGAAGAACTGACCGTCTACCTGGGCATAGACCCCAAGAGATCCCCACCAAACAGGTGTGCATGTTGAGTGGAATATAATATTCTCATGCAGACACTTAGACACACACACACACATGCACACACGCACGCACACACGTATGCACACATGTACAAATGCACACACACACATACACGCACATGCATGCACGCACGCATGCACACGTACACACACAGGCATATGTATACTTATAGTTTGAATGTGCAAACTCTCAATAAGAATGCATGCATGTATACACGCTATAGTTTGAATGTGCAAACTCTCAATAAGAATGCATGCATGTATGCACAGCGTGTACTTTTTCACAGCATTGAGAATAAATAAAAGATAGAATAAAGAAGCAGAATAATTATGCTTGAAATTCTTCAAATAAATTTCCCAAGAAACTCTCTGCAGTATCTTAATAGATCTTAGCTTTGAAAGAATAGTGTGTGTGTGTGTGTGTGTGTAAGACATGTCTGTATAATGAAGTAATCTCATGTAACAAGGAATATTGGTAAGAGTCAGTGGATAAACAAACTTCACATTACAGGTTGAATATATGAGTGCACAGGCATGGTATATAGTGGATTCATAAACTAGCCACATAGCGTACACACATGTAATGCTTATTTGTTTACACATACACACGTGCTCTCTTATGTGTTAAAGCACATTTCTCCATGCACAAGTACACATATAGCTAAATGCATCAACAGGTCTGTCGTTAAGTTTCTGTCAGCAACCTCATCAAAACTTTAACTTTGTTGCAGATTGGCTGTGACAAATCCAGCAAAGTTTTACTTTTGTTGCTTATGTAGCTGCAAGAAACTCAGCAACATTTTTACATTGTTACAGTTCTGACTTTAATAAACTGATCAGAATGTTTACTTTTTTTTTACCTTTTTGGTTGCAACACCTCATTAAATTGTTGCTTTTGTTACAGTTTTGGCTTCACATTTGTCGTGAACAGCCGAGACGAGAAATCTAAAAACAACTGTTTTGGTCACTGCGTGAGTCTGCCTTCTGAAGAGGAGATGTACAGATGGGTGTCCGCATTGCTAGTTGCACAGGTAATTATTTCTCTACATGTTACCTGTCGGAATCTCTGTAGGTAGTGGCATTACTAGGTTGTTGGGGTTTTTCATATTCATGTTGATTTGTGGGTATATGTTTTGCTATTGGTTCAGGTAAATTGTTAAACACGTGTATCTGATTTGCATTTGCTTTGCTCATTACATGGGTGAAGCTATAGTTTTTAGCTATCTTACTCTCTGTAAAAGTGCCCTAATCGTTCAGTCTGAGTGTAGGCAAGTCTCCATTTGTGAACGCTGATAATGTGTCGATGGTTGCACGGAAAGTGGGATGATTTCAATTTCAGGTCTACATAAAGAAATGATAATGGCAGGTGTTTGTCAGGCAAAGGCGTGGTGGGGCAGAAGGGTCTGCTGTAAGCCTGTTTTTTCATTTTCTGCATTATGTACAGTCTTTGGTCTGTTCTGCTCCTTTTGCCTTTAGATTTAGTCATAGTTCACTCCTGGGTCTTGGTCTGTTCATGGCAGCAGTCTCATATCAACAGCACAGAAGCATAGGAGTAATTAGGTTTTTGCAACTGTGCTTGAAGTTACATGATTAGAAACTGCAAACATTTATTTAGTAATGGAATGCATGGTAAGAAAAAAAAAAAGAAAGGAAAAACAAAATGGATGAAAAATGTTCTAAAGAAAACACAAAATAACTTTCATCATTTTTTTCCCTTTTCTTTTTCATGTCTGTTGTCAGCATGATCAAGTGTTTCAGAAAAAAAATATATATAAGTATATATATTGCAAACAGCCATTACTAAGTATCTCATATATATATATATATATATATATATATATATATATATATATATATATATATATAGCAAGAATACCACTAAAATGCCTAATAAAATTCTTAAAATGCTCGACCCCTTGGGGAGCAACATCTGTTAAAAATAGGATGGTAAAAGGAAGTTTTAAAATCGACAGGTCTGTTTCGAGCGCTGAGGAGAGCCAGCGCTCGAAACAGACCTGTCGATTTTAAAACTTCCTTTTACCATCCTATTTTTTAACAATATATATATATATATATATATATATATATATATATATATATATATATATATATTGCAAGTACCTGATTACCCCTAGACTTCTGTGCTGCTGATCTGAGACCGCTGCCATGAACAGACCAAGACCCAGGAGTGAACAATGAACACCTTTTTGCCCTCAGTGATTCTTCAGTAAACACATCACATGACTGAAGCTTTCTCATGTAGGACTAGCTGGCTCCATGATGTTCAACAGTCCTGGACTTGTGGTGCATTGTCTGTGACTATCTCTACCGTACCTGCTGACACTCAGGGAAGAGGTCATTTGCTGATGAAGGCATATAAGCAAAAAATTTCAACTGTAACCTTGACAGCTTGTTGTTTTTTGTTCTTCTTTCTTATATATATATATATATATATATATATATATATATATATATGTATATATATATATATATATATATATATATATATATATATATATATAAAAGATTTTCCTGTCTGAAGTAGTATTGTGAAGTTTGTGTTTTGATTCTTAGATTTGTTTGTTTTGTTAGGTTTTCTGTTGATGACAGCTTTTGTGTTATTAAGTGTACAAAATCACTGTTGCAATGTTGAACAGAGAGTGCAGACTGCAATGTAATGTGACGTTGTGTGTGTGTCAACAGAATCGTGAAGGGTTGATGGCCTGGAACAAGTGAAAGAGGACACTTCCTGCTGGTAGACCCAAACACCTTTTTGCCCTCAGTGATTCTTCAGTCAGCACATCACACGACTGAAGCTTTCTCACATAGGACTAGCTGGCTCCATGATGTTCACCAGTCTTGAGCTTGTGCATGGATTGTGACTGCCGGTGAAAGGAGACTTGAGTTTTGCAACTTGGTTGATGTCCACATATCATATTTGATGGGAGATGGGGTCAGAATGGCAGAGACCATGTGTTTTTACATGAATGCAGCCTTCTGTGTTGACAGTTGTGTGTGCTGGCAATGTTACTATATATCTGCAGTTTTTCTCATTATTTACTGTTTCTGCAACATACAGGATTCCTATACTGTGTATGAAACCACAGAGCTGTGCCTTATCTTGGTGAATAGTGATAGTGTCTAAAAACAGAGACACATTTACTGTGGTCATGTTGCTGAATAATTAGAGATCTCTCGCTCATTGATTATCTTGATGGATACGATGTCTAATGCAGGGTCTCATGTAACTTACAAAATAATAGGTAAAACTAGGACAACAATGTGTATGGTGTCCTAGGTACAACATCTGCTGTAATTGATTTGCAGTGGATTTGTGGTGTGATGGCATAGCTAGGAAGAGACAGACTCTTGTGTTAGTCTTGGTCTTCTATGCCTCGTCCCTCAGACCTTGAGTGTTGGTGCTAATTTCCCATACACAGGCGAAAAAGATGTAAAAATCCCGTTTCCTTGCCTTGAATGTGTGGGTAAAAGAATCCAGAAAAGATGAGGCTTTGGCTGAAATTGGTGCGATAATACTTGATCGTTAAAAAAAATATATGACATGATCATAAAGAAAACAAGATAAAAGTTATGAATCCCAGTGGGAACATTTTGAATTATATTGATAAAACTGTATTGTATCACTTTGTCACAAAAGGCTCGTCTGTGAGAGAATTTTTGCTATGGGAGAAAGCGCATCACCATAGTGGATTGCCACACTTCTTTTTTTTTTTTGATCTGTAGTTTTTGTATATTTTTGTTTGCCAGTCAAAGCGAATTTTCATACAGGAATTTGCCAGGGACACTTCCCATGTGGCCCTGGTTCTTTTAAAACACTTCATGCAAAAATGACACACTGCTGCATGATTTTAGTTAGTCTCACACACCTTTCTGGCCTCACAAAAGTATTTATGCCATCGAGCATGGATAGGACCATTGCCTCTAGGCTCCACAATTCTGAAGATGCACAAAACTTGTCTGACTGTCACTGCCCACCAGATATCAAGGTATGCAATGTGCCAATAAGTTCTCTCTCATTTCGTGAACCTGTCTGTCAGTTGTTGAAATAGGAAACCACTTCCAGACCTCTGTCATGCTTACTGTCTTTTGGCCAGTGTCAGAGCATGTCGGATGTCTAAACACATGTACTAGACTTGGAGTGCATCAGTGTTCAATGTATTGGCTGCAGATGACTTTGAGACCCTGACATTCCTGAATGAGGACATTGAGCAAATCTCGGATCAGTTTGTATATCTGTGCAGGATAGTTGCAAGCTGGAGTGTGGATGTCAGAAAGATGTGTACAGAGACAAGAAAAGTGATAAAGAAAATGACCATATAAAGATGTATGTAAGTTTATCCCTAAAATATGGCTCTTGCTGCAATATGCAATTTGAAATTTTGTTGGATGGTCTGAGCTGCCAGTCGATGTGATTGTAGTCAGAGCATATGGACCAGTGAGGAGATGCGTGTGGAATTTTGTGGATGGATTGAGTGGATTGAATGGGTGCTGTGTGCACAAAGGTCCCCAATCCTGTTTGTATGAAATTTGGTGGGGATCATTAAACAGTGTGTCTCTAGTCAGATTGAAGAAATAGAGATCTGAGAATTGATACCAACATGATGAAACTGGAGGTTAGTTTTCAGACCAATAAAGCTATTGCTGGTTGCAAGGGATGGCCTGTAGAAAAAGAACAGCGGGGGTTACTTTTCACATTTAAATTGAGCTACAGCAAAATTGTAGTATCATTGGGCGTACAATATTAATTCATTTGTTTAATCTTTTTTTTTTGTTTATTTAGCATGTCATGGAAAATGAAATAGATTTCAGTCATTTCAGAAATTGATTTTCGATTTCAGATGAATGACTGGAATTTGGAATCATATTTGAGCTGATGAATTAATAGAAAGTGTTTCAACAAATGCTGTTTGTGCCTAAGTGTCTCTTATTTAGATATATACAGGCAGTTGGTAAATTATAATGAGTCTTACGACAGGGCATAAGAAGTGGGGGACAGGGAAGGTGAAAATAAGATGGGGGGGGGGGGGGGGGCATGTTTCAACTCAAGGCTGTGGGAGATAAAAAGAAAAGCAAGAAAAAACAAAACACTCCTTTTGTTTTTAGTTGTTCAGTGGGATCTTTTCCACAGCACTCTTTGTTGGTTAAAGTTAACAGGCTTTGTGCTCTGGAGTAGGTGGTTTTACCTTCTAACAGAGGTTCCAAAATGCGTGCACAAATAAGCTCACAAAATAGAACACAAAGCCACTCTTCAAAAAGACAAACAAACAAAAAAAACAGACCGATTTTAGCAAATGAATCCTCTTGGGATGGCACAAATGACAGGCATGAGAAATGCAGAAAATATACTCCCCAAATGGCTTTTAGCAGGAAAATGTGAGTGTTGGAATCCATACTATGTAAATATTTAATTCCCCTGCTGACAGCCAATTGGGGAGTTTTATTTTGTGTATTTTTTACGGCTCTTTTTATGTGATGTTGAAAAATGCATTTTAGTCTTGAAAATTCATGTCTGATTTGCACAGACTTTTAAATTATTGTTATTTTGTTCTCTTTATTGCATTAATTTGCCTGTTAGCTTGTTTTCAGCAATGCTGCGGTCATTTTCAGATTTCCATTGAGTTTACTGTCTTGTAATTCCTGCCCCCGGTACAACACAAAGAGAGTGTCTTATGGAGGAGAAAGGCTTTGTAGCAGCAGTTATTTTATAGCATCAGATTGTTGATTCACTCAGTAGTCTTTAAATAGACTGTTAGGATGCATGGCGGAATAGCCTCCTAGTCTAAAGGAGAAGGGGGAAACTGGAGTTGTTTTATCAGTCCTTTCCATTACAATCAGCTTGGCATTGTGTATTTTAGTGGAGAGACTGGCAGAGAATTTTAGTCAGTCTCTTTGGTGGAAAATCTTCATAGCAGTTGTTAACTTTGAAGGCTGGAAGACATTGATGAATTTTTTTCTAATGTGTTCTGTACCAGATTTAGTGATTCTACTTTTTGGATGGAAGGGATGGAAATGGGGTAAATTAGTGGTGTGTGTGTGCACATGTGTGTGTGTGTGTGTGTGTGACCTTTCTTCCCACTTGTTTTGTGACCTGTGATTATGTCAGCAGCCCATGTTTCAAAACTTTGTGCTTGTGTGGACCACAATCTTACAGTCATTTCTTGGCTGAAAATTGTGTTTTTTTCTTACCATATGTCATGAAAAATTGTGCATTTATACGTATATCATGGCATGTAGGTCTACATTTTATAAACCTGAAACTGGATGCAAACAATTTGATATGAAGCTTTTATTAAGGTATGCTTGCAAATGAAATTGTGTAGAACACAGTAAAAACTTATATTGTGACAAGTTATTTCAAGTGCCCTTCAGAAACGTAATGATCATTAATGGCTTAGTTAATTATATGTGTGTGTGTGTGTGTGTGTGTGTGTGTATGTGTGTGTGTGTGTGTCTCCTTGCGTTTTTAGGATGGATGATTAGTTTTGGTTAGGGTTCTGGAAAAGGGTATTTGAGTGGAAAATACGCTGGGTTTCAATATTTAAAATGTTGACCGACTACATTGCCCTCCATCACACCACCACTACCACCCCTCCACCTTCGTTTGTCATCAGGTTTATCTTTGTTCACTTTTCACTGTACATTCTTTACTTCATTGTCCTTTTCCCCCCTTACATTTATGACTTCACTATCCACTTTTTTTTTTCCCCGGACAACTATTACTTCAAGACGCAGTCGACTGCTTTGTTGTCAGACTCTCATCCATCACAAGTTTTGTTGCCGCTGAAATCATGGGCATCACCTCCTGTATGTGACGTTCCTCCAATTCTGACTCGTGTCTTGGTCCAGCACTGTCGGTTCAGCTGGCAATAGAGTGCTGCCAAGTGTACTTACTACTGTGATGTCAGAGTGTATTTTATTTGAGGGGAGGAGCAAACGTAAACTGCCGTGTATCATAGACTTCTTTTCAGTGCATGCTTTTCTTTTCAATTTCGGTAAATGTTACGTTTTACTTGGTGATCCACATATTTGTGAGAGTCAAGTGAACTTGGTGATGCATACCACAGTTTGAAAAAGGTGTTCTGCTTTTATCTTTTGTAAATCTTTTATTCGGCGTAGATTTTTCTGCTTTCAGTTTGGTTGACTTGACGTTGTCAGGTTTTAGCATTGCTAGAGATGCCTGAACAAGAAGCAAGTCTGGATTTGTATTCTTCTTTGAAGAATAATTATGCTCATTATTATGTATGGTAGGCTGGGCTTCCGTAATAATGATACTGAATGCAGTTATCATTACAGTTCATTATCTCAGCAGTAATGTTTCTCTTACAAGCATTTTGCCTGTAGTGTAGCATAAACTGGTGCAACAGACAAAAGTCTGAACGAGATGTGCAGGCTATATTGTGGTTCCCCCTTTCATAATTTGACACAGCTGTTTTGAAACATTGTAGGATTAGTGATACATTCCTCTGTGTTGCCATATATCTGCTTTCTATGACTCGCTGACATAGGATAGTGATAATTGACTGAAATTTAAGAATTAGTGATGCATTCCTCTTTGTTGCCATATCTGCTTTCTATGACTTTCTGACATAGGATAGTGATAATTGACCGAAATTCAAGTTTCTTGCTTGCATCAGCATTCTTTTAGTTTTTTGCTGAGTTCATATTGGGTTTTAAGTAAAAAAAAAGAAAGTCATCATTAGTCTATAAACTGAACACACACGTACACACAAATGCACACGTACACACATGCACATACACATGCACGCACGTACATATACATACACAAAGACACATCATCATTTCTACATTTCTACTGAAAGTTTTATTAATGTACTTGAAATGTAAGTGTGTGTGTGTGTGTGTGTGAGAGAGAGAGAGAGAGAGAGAGAGAGAAATCTATCATGCTAAATTATAGTTTGCATATTATAGAGCTTGAAGATGCCATCAGTGTCGTACATTACCAGAGCATAACAGACTTGAAAATCTTTGATCTGCTGATTTAGTATCTTGTCTTTGTTCTGAAGATCTTCAACTTCCATTGAAATGTATATGTGAACTTTTCTTTTGAGTATGTTACAAATATTTGGAAATTTACAGTGCACAATATTTCATGTAGTATGGAGTAATTTGTCTGTATCTGTTCATTGGAATCATTTTAAAGTCAACGTATTTTTACCAGAAGGACTGCAAAGAAATATTGATAATCACTTTACTAAATCTGAAGCAAGATTATGAAAGCAGTTCATACTGCATTGTTTTAAACCATAGTAGATCTAACACAAGATGATAAAAAACATTTCAGATGGAATTGATTGAATATAATGATGAAAGAGAACAAAGTGAATTGTTTAAACAACAGTAGATGTAGTGTAAGAAGATGAATAGATTCAAAACATAACTGATCTGAAACAAGTTGACAATATTTCAAGAACTGTGAAAATCTCAAAGTGAGCTAATTGAACACTGACAGATTTAAAACAAGATGATGACAAGATATCAGAGATTTCAGAGACAGTATGAAAATCTTAAAATGAATTGCTTGAACATGACAGATCTAAAACAAGATGATGACAAGATTTCAGAGATTTCAGAGATAGTATGAAAATCTTAAAATGAATTGCTTGAACGCTGACAGATCTAAAACAAGATGATGACAAGATTTCAGAGATTTCAGAGATAGTATGAAAATCTTAAAATGAATTGCTTGAACAATGACAGATCTAAAACAAGATGATGACAAGATTTCAGAGATTTCAAGGATGGTAGGAAAATCTCAAAGTGAACTGATTGAACAGTGACAGATCTGAAGCAAGACATGGGTGGCATGAAAACTACCTGTAGCAATCAGCAAAGAAGCTAACCCACAGCATAGGAAACAGTTCAAGTTTTCATTTTAGTGTGTGGCTTCGTCCTGAATTCACTTGATAGGTCTTTGAGATGACTGGCTTGTGAAACATTCAAGAAACATTCCAAATTAGCCATAGAATCGTGTTAAAAGAAAGCACACAAAAATATAACTAAAAAAGGATGTGCCAGGGGAGAATGTGTGTGTGTGTGTGTGTGTGTGCGTGTGCACGCGCGCAAGCGCGGGGCATGCAGAGAAGTTTAGCATGCAGAGAATTTAGAATGCAGTGAAAGACACTGCATGGCCAAAGAGAACGTGTTCATTGTTTTGCCATTTCGTTATCACACTGCTTTACAAACAAGTTGCATTACTTAATGCATACCCCAGACATGTTTTGCGTTACAAGGTTCATCAAAGTTGTAAAGTCTTTCAGTCTTGAGATGCACATTATGAACGTATTATTAAGCTATGTTTATGTGACCATGTTACATATGTTATCATACTTGTTTCTGCTATCATGCGTTCTTTCTGTTCATTGTTCGCATGCAGACAGGTAGAGAGGTAATGAGAAAGTTCCATTTTGGCCTGGGAAAAAAGATGCCCATGTTCTTTGCCATTCCATTATTTACTGCTGTACTAAGGAAACGTTTTTTGCGCTTATGCATGCTACAAGAATGTGTTTTGCGTCACAAAATCCATAAAACTGTAATCATTTTTGTACATATGCATGCCTCAGAAATGTTTTATGTTATGAGGTGCAGATAATCATTGGACAGACCTGATTTGTGTTACAAAGTCCAAATAACTGTTAAGTCTTTCAGACTTTGGACGCACGTTGAGAATGTGGTACATTGCTTTGTATCAGTCGGTTTGATTTTTGTCTCAAGTTTTATATGTTCACAACTGCAATCCAAAAGTTTTTGGATTTGTTTCATTTTTGTACGATTTATTCCCAACCTATTTGGTCAGCATTCATGATTATGCTAAGTTGTGTTCTTCTTTACAGTGTCAATGATGTTGTGTTCTAAGATGCCATCTAATACCATTTTGTCAGAAACAGTAGCGTACATCAAATACTGTTGGCATTTTGCGTTTTGTTTGTGGGTAGGAGCTAATGTGCTTGTTGTATTACTTCAGTGTGCCTTTCATGTAGGAATGTCATGAGTGTTCATTCTCAGGTACTTCGTGTGTGCGCATGGATTTGTGTGAGAGATTAAAAAACAGTGTTTTGATTTGATGACAGCATATTTGAACATAAAGTAATGTATGAACAAGGCACCTGTGAGCACCATGCTACAAACATGTTTTGCAGGAGCAAACTCGAGCAATCATAAGTAGTTCTTTTCTTCCTTTTTCCCCATTTGCTTTTTTATCTGATGATCTTGACTGTGAAGGACATGCTACCTCTGTGAAGTGTTTGACAGCTACTGTAAGCAGAAATGGTCTTCTGTTGTGCACCATCAAGTTACACATAACATGTCCTTATCTTGGTATGATCTGTTTGTTTTTGTTAACATAGTGTTGTTAGCTGCGGTTAGTTCAGACATCCATAGAATTCATTGTTTCTTACTCTCACTCTAGAAATCAGGAGACAGATCAAAAGAAGCAAAGCTCAAAAAGATCTTGTCAGTATTTCAGATCAACTTTGTCAAGTGGCAGGAAGAAAGATGTCCAGTCTTCATATTATAGTGGATGTCATCTTGGTGGAAATTCACGAGTCAGTATTAGTGGGCTCCACTGATGTAAGATTGTACTTAGTAAAAGATGAAAACATTTGATATCAGGATTTTATTATTCAGTCAGGGTATATGGTATGAGCTAGGTTTCTCTAACTTTTTATTTTTTATCTTGAAGCTCGATTGATTTCATGGTTGATTGAATTTATTTAGATTGTGAATCAGTTGATGTTATCAGAGTTTTATTCAGTCAGGGTTAATGAGCTTGGTGTCTCTTATCTTTTCATTTTTTTAATCTTGAAGTTAGATTGATTTGATGGTCAGTTGAATTTATTTAGATTTATCGTAAATCAGATTTGTTGTAAAGACAAATGTTTTTAGGAATGTTGGTATGAGAGTGTTACAAGTTAACATATGTATTTTTCTTTAAGTCACTTTTCTGTTAACAATACATTGGAAGATAAGAAAAACTGGCGGACAGTTAGAGACACAGAATAAAAGATTTTTATTTGTTGATTTAAAAGAAAACTATCATATTTATTACCATGTTTACTATATTCTCCAGTGTTCCAGGATGCAGCTTTTACTTCACTTAAATTCTGCAAGAAGGCCTTCAGGCTGCCATATACCAGTTATAGAGGTGCTGCATACTGGGTAGTTTCATGTAACAAGAACCAACCAAACAGCAACAAGGATCGTGGGATCGCGATCTGAAACAGAAATGTTGTGGTTGTGCCTTTGATACTGATGATTGTATATTGCATTGGTGTAGGGAACCACCACCATCCAACCTATAACAACAGCCAACCAACCTATCTTATAAACGAAAAGTGTGGAGTGGCCAGTACCCAGAGTCTGGACTTGTTGCGTGCTATCCGTAGAGCTAAACCCTGACTGGGGTACCACCCATGGCCTTTCATTTATGTAACAACTATGAAGAATGGCAGACTAAAGGAATGAGTGTGGTGCTTCAACTTGAAGTGCGTCAAGCTGGAAGTCTCAGCTACTGTGACCGACTGTGTGTTTTAGACTGAGACAGTGTGCTGAAGGAAGCTGTGCTGGATGACATCAATTGTTGTGGAACATTGTATGATCAGTAAATGGAGAGATCACGTACTGATATTCTGCCATGCCATGCATGCCAAACGCAGTACGTAGATGCGGCAGACTGTCTTACTCTCCATCTGCAGTGTGCATTGTCCCTTTTCCTTCCATTCTTCAGAAAAATTCTAACAAATAACTAGGTCAGGGTTTTCTGCCCAGTATGCTCAGTTGTTGGTTTAATTTTTTTTTTTTAAATCCAAATCATTCTTTGGCTCAGTAGTGATATTCCAGGCCTTCTTGTGCCATGACCACCATGCTATGCATTCCAGCTCTGTCTTGCACAACCACATCCAGATACATTCAGTCACAGTTCCAGCACACCACAAGGAGCTATCAATGTAAGGTCCTCACCAGGCAGTTGGCTCGGGAGTTGCTTTGTTGCAAGTCATTTTCATAGAGTTGAGTGAAACCTGTTCTGATCCAGCATAAGCCAGACACCATCTACAAAATCCTCTCATGATGACAATTACGTATGGAACCAGTTTGAAGAGAGTTATACTGTGAAGCTACTCTGTCACCATGCCCATCTGCCTAACAGTCCCCTGTGAAGTTACCTGACATGTCAAACTGTGACAAAAACTCCTATGGAACTTGAGGGGAAATACAAATTAAATACAAATTGACATCACCAAGAGAACAATGTTACAGAACATGAGACTTTTTGAGGATGATAAAGATGATAGTATGGAGTACCATTTTGGGTTTAAGACAGTGTCACAGAGCTATGTATCCATTCTTAACATGTCTGCCAGCAGCTGGACCTCAGAGATGCCGACATCTGCAGTTTTGTTTTGGAAATTTAAGCCACACACTTCAGGTGGATGAATTTATCTGTGTGCCTCCAGTGTGTTCCAAAAGAGCCTGCAGTGCACTCAGTAGTTCTTTGTAAAAGATGGCTTAGGCTGAACAACCCCCAAATGTGTGTCTTTGAAAGAGTTCAAACCTGTGATATCCTACCTGCTGTCCTTGACACTACCACAAGACTGCGCCACTGTGGTTTGATCGAGGACGACCGAGTTTTACTGACTGAGAAGAGGAAAATGACTAATGTGACCAACCTCTATGGCCATTGCTAGTATATTTGGAGAGTATGGTCAACCACATTTATGAATATATGCTGTAAATTGTATATTTTTTAGATTTGTTTCATTCCAGTCTTTTAGTGCGACGTCATCACTTGAATGTAAAGATATAAGCAGTGGTAATAAGCCTGACATAAGTATATGGCATTTGAGATATTTGCTGTTTCTTAGATATTGTTATTTAGTTTTTTCTTGTGGGGTGGGGTTTTGTTCCTGTGTGTTGGCAACTTTTGAGAGCCATGTGTGGTCAGCTGGTGTATATTAGGAAGATATTTGAAATTATAGACGTACAATGTGTTCAAACCTTTTCCTGTTTTCATTTTGTCATCTGCCTGTGTATGTTTCAGGCTTAATTCATTGTTTCTTGATGTAAATCCTTCCAAGAAATGCACCTCCTGATCTGTAGGAGTTTGGTTTGTTCAATTTACTTTTTTGAATTTTTCTGTTTACATTTTAAACCTTCAAGATGCTGCCTGTTCTTTTCTTTTTTTTTTATATGTTCTTTTCTTTTTCTTTTTTTTTAAGATATCTGTCATCCAGACCTAAACCTTCCCTCACCTACATTCCCATGAAAATAGTTTTTTTTCTCTCACCTCTCTCTTTTTTGTTTGTTTGTTTGTAATGTGATTGTGAAATCAGCACTGCAGCACCCATATCCAAAAGCATGCTGTACCTTTGAGCACAAGATTAGAAACAAATTCTAGGTGGTATTCGTTTTTATTCAGTGTTATTGATATACTGCTCAGCAATGCTTACATCAAGATGCTTTGGAATCTTGTAATGTCTCTCTTTGTTATTACATATTTGTATTCTATGCCGACTTTGGTGCTGTGTTTTAAATTCCAATTTCACGATTCATATTAATTTGAAAGTTCCAAAACCTTTCATGTTACTCTTTTAGAATTATGAAAAATGCTTAAAAAATGATTTTCTGCATTTTAAGTGCAAAAATTTCAGCTCTGGCTGGCCAAAGCCAGAACATTTATTTCTTAATTGTGCCAGCCTTTCCACACAGCTGAGTCATGTACATCAGTTTGTGATTTCTTTTCCCAGACTGACTGTTCTGTTACAAGACATAGGCATGCTTTGTTAGCAATATTGCAAGTAATCCAACCATCTGAAACTGAAACATTCTAAATGGCATACTTTATGCCTTGCTTTTATAAATGCACTTGCTTTTATATCTGGTCTTGCCCATCAGTTCAGAACAAGACTAACAGGAAAAACATCATTTGTCAGCATTTGAGACACAATGTATTTGGAACTTTTAAAAAAAAAAAAAAGTGTCTTAGGTACTCTCTGTAATTCAGCAGTGAAGATTAATTCCACAGTGCTGTTTTTCACAAAATATAGACACATTTCTGTCAGATTTTGAAGATGATAACAAGCCTTTGAGATAAACGGTCAGATATTATTTAATGTGAACTGGTTCTCACACGTTTTGTTGGAAAATCCTAGAAACTTCTTTTTCCCTGTTGTTTTATGTTTTTGTTTGTTATTATTTTATGGTTTGGATGCAGATGTTGAATTTCCGATCCTCGTTTCAGAGATTAGAAGACATTCCGGGTGGCCAGTCATTTGATTATGAGATGAAGTAATTTTATGGATATTTGTTTCTTTTGAGGCTCATTCGGCAGTGGTTAAACCTTGTGTTTTGTTCCCACACAATGCCCACACTCTTAATGCAATTACCCATTTATAACCTGAGAGTTGCAATGTCTCTGTGTGCTTGTACGAGAGAAGTTGTTTGATGTAAAAGAGTATGTTTGAGTTCTAATACATCGTTTTAGCCAGTTCATAAGCAGCATTCCCGTCATTTGGATTCATTCTGTACTCAATTTGAAGCAAAATGCCTTTGTTATTTTGTTTTTTTTCCCCTGCAGTGAATGCATTCATGTTTTCTTTTCCTGTGTGTTACTGTTTGTAACTTGTCACTGTTTTTAAAAGTTTTAAATGTCATTACCACACAAACATCTGCACAATTTGTATGTGAAGCTGTGACTTGTTTTTAAAATCTTTGTTTTTAATATCTTTGTTCTCAGTTTAAAGCTGAAAATGATAGTGTGAGGCATTGTGTGAAATGTTTATAGCAATATAAATTCTCATATATTTTATGCAGCATGTATTCCGATGCAGCAAACCAGATATACAGTATGTTGATGTTTGATTCTATGTTGAAGAATGTAGCATGAAATGTACAGTTGACCACGCATTTGTACACTTCAGCTCCTACGTTGGTGAAATAAACCTATACTTCATGTGACTGATCATGTGATGAAGACTTGGAGTGTGGGGTAGTCTATAAGCATGTTAGTATGGACCACTTTAGACCTTGTCACCAACAGGATGCACACGTTGGTGTTTGTATGCAGGTGTGAAAATTAGTATGTGACTTGTGCACACATTCGAGGTAAATGCATATCACCAGGTCACCAACAGTGAGTTTAAGAACATAATGCTTGTCAGGTATCATCGGTCATGGCATCTGATGAAAGGCAGTGTTCGAGACCCAAGCAAAATTTGACTGTTCCAGACAGCACTTGGCAATCAACACACAGCAAATGGGCAACCATGATAAAAAGTGATGCTGCTTTAAACAAGAATGCCAGCGCAGCAAGAGAGATCTTGCTGAAACTCACCCTGGATATGTCTGTCAGGACTAAAAATTGACATACCTGGAGAAGTTTTTCAGCTTTCCTTTGAAAACAGAGCTGAAAATCACTGTAATAAGGGGCCTTTTTATGGATGCGAGAGGTTGGCACTGATACTACTCTTAGGTGAAGAATGCATGTGCTCCTAAGTGCTTTCGACAGATTTGTTGCTTCTGCTGCAGTGAGCGTAAAACAATGTCGAAGAGCAAGTCCCCACATCACTGGCCAACATGAACCCCAAACCATAAGCTTGCCTGGTATGGCAGCTTACCATTTCACATTCAGGGTTGCGAGAGGGAATCATGCAGGATTTCTGTGCATCAAAACCTCAGTCTCGCTGCCCATCTTAACCTCTTCTGAAAGCCATGGGCAACTGTGCATTCAGACATGCATTGAAACCATCAGAACTTGCCTATCTATTGCTCCTCCTGACTGAATTTTTTATGGCTGTTATTATTAGTATCAGTGTGACCATCTTCTGTCCAAAATTGCGTGTTCAAAATAATGAAAAAAAAACCCAACAAACAAAACAAAATGTAAACCTTTCTGTGTTATGTGAATGTCAGCACACCCATATTTTACAGAAGCAATTTCATAAAAGAAATATGGTATGTGCACACCCACACTGTATAAAAATGGATAGTTTTTTCCCCTCAAATGTTGTATATATGGGTGCATGCACACCCAAACGGTAAAGAGCATGGTTGTCTTTGCCTTCTATTGTGTGGGTGTCGGTGTAGAGTTAGATAGATCAATCCCCACTCTCCTGGGATGGTCATCTCCTTCTGCCATATCACCTGCAGTGTGTGTGTGTGGACATCCAGTGGAGATGTAAGGGCATGTATCTTGCCACAACCTCCTGCTCAAACCATCGTTTACGACAGGACACAGTGGAGGGTAGAATGTCCTGAAGGCAGAACAACCCAATCCTTGGTGAACATCATGAAAAAATAATACTGGTTACTGCGCCTCGATCCTGTAGCACACCATGACATGTCTGAAAACATAGGGTTGTGTAGATGTGTGCCTACCCAAGCCTCTGCCACAGCTGACTTGATCATAATTCCACTAGTGAGTCAGTAGACGGGTAAAAAAAAAATCGCCCTTATACAGCTTGCGTTATGCTGATACATGTTTTTAGCCCCCCCCCCCCCCCCCCCCCCCCCCCCCAACTCTCTCTCTCTGTTTTATTGGATTTGAAATCAAACAGAAAAATAAAACAAATCAGCTTATTTGCCTTTTATTCCCAAAATTTGAGCTGGCTCTGACGGCTTTTTTTTTTTTGAGACAGAGCTGGACTGATGATGAGTTTCATCACAACAGGCAGTGCAGCAGAATATTTAAACTTCAAAGCATTCAAACCAGAAAAATAAAAAACAATCAGCTTCATTACGTCTATATTCCCAAATTTGAGCTGGCTGTTAAGACTTGAGACAGGAGTTGCGACTGATGGTGAGATTCATCACACCAAGCAATGCAGCAGAATATTTTCAACTTTAAAGCATGTTCTCATGCCACAAAAGTAGTAGAACTCTCCATGCATTTGATTTTTTTTTTTTTTAGGAAATTGAACTTTTGCTCACAGATGCACTTCAGAATTTTCTGTTTGGCCACAGGATAGAGCAGAACACTTCCTGAACCCATCTCTCTCTCTAGTATGTATGAATTGTTGATGAGAGACTTAAACACTCCTTCTTATGACCATTGTTCAACCACAACAGGCACTGTAACCTGACCAGCTGATAAACTTCATTAAAAGGGCACCACACCTTTGCCTCTCCAGACAGAAAGTTGTGAAGAATCAATTATCATTCATGACCTATGGATGAAATTCATCATGAAAATCATAATCCTTTTACATAGAATGTTTTTGTTGTCACTGTAATGACCAGTTTTAATCACAAAGAAAACTTTAGACCATATTCACTTCTGAAAATATGAAGCAAAAAAAAAAAACAAAAAAACCCAAAACAAACAAAAAAACAGGAGTACTTCATCCAACCACACAAGACTTTGTCGCTCTCACACACATTCACATACACTCTCTTTCTCATCACACTATGCAGGTCTCTAAGACATACTTAAAAAAAACTTTTTTCCAGTTGATCTCTTCCAGTTAAACTTTGCCACACAAGATACACATGTTTAATAAAGTTTCTTTACCTTACACTCATGCATACATGTACATGAAAAGACAAAGCATCTCATATACAGGCACATGTATTACACATGTACAATAGAATATATACAAGTACAATAGAATATGTACAAGAATGTCCTCGCACAAAGCAGTTGATCAAGGCACACATTTACACTGCACAAAATCAAATGCCATACTCCAAACCCCTGGAACTACACATTCAGAACAATGTCATACAAATGCTCTGACATGTACACCAGATTATTTCTGTTTTGCTTTGTGTTTGGCCAATATTTCCTCTACTGCCATCTCCTTTGCCTGATCCATGATCTCCTGTCTTCTTGCTCCCTCTTCATAGTTCTTCTGGCGGACTGCTTCGATCTCCTCCCTGAAATAGGTTTTCCTGAAACCATATGAACAAGAACGCATTGGTGTGTGGAGGAGGACATGTGGGTAGGGAGAGAAGGAAACGGGAATGTTGGTGATGTACTGGTGTGCATATTCATATTTAATGGGGGAGTGAAAGAATGCATGAGTGACATGGCAAAGGAAGGGGAAAGGGGGACATGGAATGGAGGAAAGGGCAGGGGGAAGGAGGGGGAACAGTGGGGAAGGGGAAAAGGTGAGAACAGTGGAAGGGTGGACTGGCAGTACAGCCAGTTCTATAAACACACACACACACACCTCACAGAGTCTACTACTACAATGATTGCAGTCAGTGTGAAAAGATTTCATCTGATAAGGTTTTTTACCTGATTGTCAGTTAGTTAAGGAGTTCTGCAATGGTTGCTTGGGTTCTCAGGGAACTCTACTGTCCTCTGTCCTCCATCGTATGCGACGGAGTAGAGGTATTTACTCTGTACAAAACTAGTCCAGTTCTTGATGTTGTCTATCCAGGATTTGCAGTTTGGATCTGGAATGTCTACCCTCTACCAGTGCCCTTTGTAGAATGATCTAGGACAGGGAATAATTTCATGATATACACCTGGAGTTATTCTTTGGTGCCTCCTAAAACCAGTCTCAAAGCAAATACAGGCTGCCCAGAGGTCATTTCCATTCAGCGTAAGAGTGCAGTAGGGTTCTGGACGACCACTCATATGGAACAAACAAGTTGCAAAACAGACACTGTAAAGCATTTTAATCTATTGGGTTTCTTCAGGCAGGAAAAACAATATGAAAAAATAAATATAAAAAACATCTGAAGAACACAAGCATTTATCTGCTTGACTTCAATGGAAAAGCCAAGTCCACATCATCCGTGGAGACCGAATAGATAAGTGACCATGTTTTTCACCTGACAAGACCACATTTTCCATTGAAATTGAAAAGAGAAGTGAGTGTGTGTTTGTCTGATGTTTTCTTTTATGTTGTTTGTCCTGCAAAACAAACACCAACAGGTTGAAATGTACTTGTCTATTTTGTAACTTGTGTTATTCCATTCATTTGATGGTCCAGTATGTCTGTTTTTGCTTTACGGTTAATTACTGGCTTGCATTCCCCCCTTCCTTGAAACCATTCTCCACTGGATGAGAAGAAGTTTAAAAACATTTTCTGGTACATGTTCACAACAATGGCAATGCACTAAGTGAGTACATTGATATACAAGGAAGACAGCCGGATACTTTGACTAAACTAAATCTACCTTGTAATGTGTGTGCGTATGTGTGTATTTATAT
>JADBJO010000016.1:0-45000 GCA_016801955.1 Conus betulinus
CGGCATGTGACCCCTGGAAGCTGCTGAACTAATAAACACGCTTCTCCAATATACCAGAATGTGTTTTCTTGAAGTTAAAAACAGTGTAGGCAGATTGAAGAAACTGAGGCGAATAAATGAGCAAAGAACCCCTGTGAACACTAAAAAGGAGCCAAAAACAAAAAAAAACAAAGAGGAAGAATAAAAAAGGTAATTACGTTGAAGTAAATTTTTGTATCAACAAATGGATGACCAAATATGATTGTACCGCGGGGTCCCCCAAAGTATTCAATTTGTCTGTCTGCTCATTAAAAAAAATAATCCTTGAGAAATTTTTTGTGCCGCGCAAAGCATCCCAAACCCCGTGGGTTTTCAGAGTATTCGCAAAGGGGGGAAACCCAGAGTAAATGGAGTTAAGTTTAAAGCAGCACCAATTGCGAACAATATTTCATTCATATTTCAACCAGATAATCAAGTGCATATCCCTCAGCAAGAGTAGTACGCCCTGGCAATGGTCGTGAACACATTCCTCGACAGCTCAGGTATGTCCTTAGTGATTAGGACATGGTTATAGACCAAGTATAAAATGTATTTCGAATAAATAACAATCATACGATACCTTTCTGTCGGAACCCAGTTTAAAAGAGAAATAAAAAAACACCAAGGAAAGCCTCCACCAAGAATCATACAATCAAAATAACCGTGACGATGGCCTTAACGGGAACGGTCACTTGTGTGACAGGCAGAGTGACCCTGGGGGCCGGGTTGGTCATTGTGGCCACAACTCAATGGCGATCTATTTGCATTTGTTGCCCAATGGTCGTTCCTTCGTGCCTTCGACATCCAAAGAAAAACATTATGCGATGGACGTGGAGGTTATGTGGTCACAGTGCTGTGTTTCACAATATTCATCAAAAACAGGAAAAGATCTTTTTCCGATTAATATAGAAAGGCCAGGAATAAAAAGTGGCGCCTTATAGAACCGAAAATATTTCACCACCAGGCACGGGTAGAAAGGAACTATGTATATGAATTTGATTCCCCAAAAGGCAAACAAAATACATAAAAACCGACAAGAAGCCAGATGTCACGATTGGAGGGATATCCCCCAATCAAGCAATTTAGTGACATGTCAGATTATGGACAATCTCAACCTGTATAGACACGAAATCAAGAGATTGAAAAAGAGAAAATGAGCCAGGATTGTATACTGGAAGAAAGTGCAGAGCCATGTCGCAGAGGTAAATGATAAAAGAAAATGGCCGTACGAACAAAAGACCTATTGCCACAGACAACAAAATAGTTTTATGGTGAACGGCCTTTTGCACAGAGATAACAGGTATGAACTGCCATGGTCACGAGCCTCTGCACCGAATCTACAAAGGCAAGAAATTTTTTTCCTGTACTGTCAGTGAACGAATTAAAAGTAGATCATTTTAAGAGCGATAATCGACCCCGTGCTAATGACTGGAGCCAACATATTAACGATGTTGTGTGTGGCAAATTTTTGATGGGAAGAGGAAGAGGGATCACAGGTTTTGAACATCGGTACATAGAGTGCATGGGCGTGCATGCAATTGTGGTATGTGTGCATGGGGCATGCAGGCTGGGTGCAGAGGACAATATAGATTTTTTTCACCCAGGGCAAATTGAAAAGGAAGAAGAAAGAATAATTGCACAAGCATTTGTGTTCTAGATAAAGTTGTTTGTATATATCCTGAGTATATGCCCAGTTTTTATCCATAGATGTCCCATTGAATTGGTAAGTCCCGGTATAAAGGTTTACACACAGTGCAAGAGAGCAACCTTTTTTCCCCTCCAGAACCCTACTTGGGTTTTTTAAATTTAAAACACGCTGGGCAAATGAGATTAGAATCCATATTATCAATCATTGAGGCAATTAGGTGTATCTGTTGAGAAGAATAACCATTACAACAAAAGTACTGAGTTAATGATGTTTTTATAATCCATTTTTTTTTCTCCCTTTTCAGCATTCTGAACGGGCCGATTTAAATTCACCAGTAGCTATCTTGACTCGGATAAAATTTCACTTAGTGAATTATCCATGAGTTGGGTATAAAATTCATTATGAAGTGTTTTTGCAATGATTATTTTGATTGGGGGGGTTTTTGCCCACCTTTTCAAGAATTACAGCAAAAATTAAACCTTGGTTGGCCCCCAGGAAAAATGGTTTGAGGACAGTAGGGAACTTATAAAGCCATTTATTCTTAAATGCTTACGCATGTTAACGCGGGACTCTTTTGAAGTCCATAACTTCCATTCAGTTTTTAACATCAGAAATTCCTTTACATCTCATTGTAAGTCCTTTTTCCTCCTCTTACTGTATGTACATCCTTATAATTCAAAATCTGATAAACTTCATTTTGTGGAGTTTGGTCAATATTCAAATCAACTAGGAATCAATGCCTGTTATTTTTTTTCAACGTCAGCAAATTCAACAGCTTCCCAGCAGAAAACCCAACAAACTGCACTATGACCCAAAAAATCGCCCGGGATGTGCCCTACAGTAAGCCCACACACAGAAACTGAACTCTGTCCTGACCAGTTTTATCACCATTCCCACAAAACTGTCAACAGTTTTTTCAGCTGATCTCGTAAAGCGCTGGAGGGTGGAATTTGGAAGAAACACAGGGAGCGACCTAGTCAGCCACTTATTGTTTGCACTGGTCTAAGTTGTACAATTAAACACTCCACAGCCTGTATTTTTTCTAATCCACAAAGATGAAAACTTTCCCACTTATCTGGTGCCGTTCTGTCCCACCCAGAAACGAATTGGATACCACCACTGTTTTTCGTGTTTTTTCCCCCCCTCCTTGAAGATTGATAAAACAGAAACAGCATCACTCCACCATCTTCATTGTCTGCGAAACCCATTTTTTTTCCTTTCCTCCAGCTGTTCCATTCAGACAGTGTGGCAAATTTTACAAAATACACCAAGTCCTCCCCAAACCACACCCCACCCCCCTGAACTTACTCCCCTCTGCCACTTTTTCCCAGCTCTCCAAGACAGCCACACCCATCTGGTTTTCCCATCCAAGTCCACGTTTTTTTTTCCTTTGTTTCCCTTTTTTTAGCAGGCCACCCTGTGTGCTCCTTTCCATGCCCTTATCAAGTCACAACCACCCACCAGACAGACCACTGCCCCCAGTCTGCCTGGGAGCCACGAATATCCAGGTCCCCCAGACTACACACGCCCAGCCCTGCCTGGGAGCCACATAGACCAGTCCCCCGACCCAACACTGCCCCAGTCCTGCCTGGACCCACAACTCCCATTTCCCCAGAACCCAAACACTGGCCAGCATCTGTCTGTGAGCCCGACAATATATCCATCCCCCGAACCAGACACTGCCCATTTCCTTGGCTGGGAGCCCCACCAAATAATCCGGGTCCCCAGACCACTATACACTCCCAGTCCTTGCTGGGAAGCCCACACATACCCAGTCCCCCCCCCAGACTACCACACTGTACAGTCTGCTGGGAAGCCACAAATCTCCAGATCCCCAGACCATACCACTGAACAGTCCCCCTGCTTGAACCCACAAATATCCAGTCCCTGACCGACACCCAAAGTCCCCTTGCCTTAAGCCACAATATCCAGTCCCCCAGAACCAGACACCTCAGTCCCCTGCTGGGAGCCACAAATATCCAGTGCCCCCAGACGACACCCTGACATTCTGCTGGTAAAACCACAAATATCCGATCCCCAGACCACTCAGTACCCTGGCGGGGAGCCACCACAATATATAATCCAGAGACCATCCTGCTGGAGCCACAAATTATCCCTGTCCCCAGACCAGACACTTGCCAGTCTGCTTGGGACCCACAAAATCCAGATCCCCAGCCAGACCACTAGCCAGTCTTTGCTGGGAAGCCACAAATAATCCATCCCCCCCAGACCCAGGACACTGCCAGTACTGCAACCTGGAGCCACAAATAATCCTAGACACTCCCCCAGCACCCATATCCAGTCCCAGACTACACACTGACAGTCGCTGGGAAGCCACAAAATCACAGTCCCCATGAAAAGACACAAACAAATGACAGTATGTTGTTTCCCCAGCGAACCACAAATATCCAGTACCCTCCAGACACTCGTTTGCTGGGAGCCACAAATAGTCCTGTCCCCAGAACCACACACTGCCCAGTCTGCTAGCGGAGCCACAAATATCCCGTCCCCAGAATACACACAACACTGCACAGTCCTGCTGGGAACCGACAAAGATCATCCACTCAGCTGCCCCAGACCACAATACACTGCCAGGACCAGTGCTGGGGCCACAAATATCCAGTCCCCAGACCATAACACCTCAGTCTGCTGGGATACCACAAATATCCAGCTCCCCAGACCAGACACCTTCTGCCATGGGAACCCTGTCCCTGCACCAGGCAACCTGGGACAAAATATCCAGTCCCCAGACCATACACCAACACCAGCTCTGCTGGGAGCCCACAAATATCCAGTCACCCCAGTACCAGACTACACACGGACAGTCCTGCTGGGAGCTCAAAATATCCCCGTCCCCCAGACCACACACACTCAGTCTGCCTGGGAGCCACAAATATCCAGTCCCCAGGACCAACACTCAGTCCTGCCATGGGACCACCAAAAAATCCAGTCCCCCAGACCCAGACACTGCCAGTCTGCTGGAACCACAAATATCCATTCCCCCACACAATACACGTCAGTCTGCTGCGGAGCCACCATATACAGCTCCCCAGTCCCAGTCTGACCTGCGGCGTAGCCACAAATATCCGGTATCCCAGACCAGGAAATTCCAGTTGCATGGGAGCACAAATATCACAGTACCCCACATACAACTGACAGTTGCTGCGGAACCACAAATATCCAATCCCCAGACCACACTCCGTCTGCTGGGAGCCACAAATATCCAGTCCACACCACAAATCCTGTGGAGCCACAAATATCCTTTCCCCATACCAGACACTGCCGAGCTTGCGGGAGCCCCAAATATCCATCCCCAGACAGACACTCAGTCTGCTGCGGAGGCCACAAATCCAGTCCCACATCCCCGCGTCTACTGGGAGCACAGAAGATCCAGACACTGACAGTCGCCTGCTGGGGAGCCACAAATATCCAGTCCCCCAGACTCATACACTGACAGTCTGCTGGGAGCCACCAAATATTCCAGGTCCCCATACCAGACACTGACATGCTGCTGGGAGCCACAAATATCCAGTCCCCAGACCAGCACTGCAGTATCCCCTGCTGGCCACAAATCCAGCCCACAAATATCCAGCCAAAATACCAGCTCCCCAGACAGACACTGCCCAATCTGCTGGGAGCCTCAAATATCCAGTTCCAGACTAAGACCCCAGACTGCCGGAGCCACAACTGTCCGTGTCCTGACAGACACTAAATTTCCACACTTTATCCCAGTTTCCCAGACCACGACCTCATTCCTGCTGGGAACCACAAAATCCCCTTTCGTCCCCCAGACAAGACTGACACTGTTACCGGTTTGCTTCAGCCCCCGCCAGCCCACAAATATCCAGTCCCCAGACCACAGCAGACACTTCACCCGTCTGCCTGGGAACCACAAATATCCATCCACGTCCAAAGACAAGACACCTGCCAGTCTGCCTGTTTACGGAGCCACAATATCCAGTCTCCCCCAGACTAGACACCTTGACAGTCTGCTGGGAGCCACAAATATCGAGTCCCCAGACCAGCTAGACACCGAAGTCTGCTGGGAGCCACAAATATCCAGTCCCCAGACCAGACACTGCCAGTCTGTCTGGAAACCACAAATATCTCCAGTCCCCAGTACCAGAGACACTCAGTCTGCTGGGAGTTCCCACAAATACTCCAGTCCCCCCCAGACGTAGACACTCAGTCTTGCTGGAACCACCAATATCCAGTCCCCAGAACCAAACCCCACTGGAGGAAACCACACCACGTCCCCAGTGAACCATACCCCATGTCAAACTTTCTGCTGGAGCCAGCAACCCATTGAGACGACACTATTCACTTCCAGTCTTTCTTATCCTCAAAGTTCATCCTCAAACCAGACCCCACCGGACACACTTCTCAGTCTAAAGGTAGTCTATGCTAGATATTCACATCATGCACATACGCCCACCAATGACCTGTCTCAGTCCACAGTCAGTCTGCATAGGTATCAATATTCACCCCATCCACCACCAATCCTTCTGCTGGGACAGCTACTCCAGTCTACCGTATCTATTTTTTTTTTTTTTTTTTGAAGTTACAATCTGCGGGGATCATCTAACTCACCGCCGAACCCTAACCAGTCCACCTGTCATCTATTTCATCAATATGTCATTCATACACCAGACACCGCCTGAGCCACTACTCGCGTCCACAGACCCGTATGATAGTCAATATTCTGGGAGCCACCAACACCACCCACACGAACACTACTCAGTCTAACAGGTAACTGATCAATATCACTCATACACTACCCACCTGAACACTACCCAGCTACACATGTTATTCTATTCCATCAATATTCACGTCATACCAACGCACCTGCAACACTACTTTTTCCCCCCCCCCCCCCTCCCAGTCTACATGGGATTTACAATAATCGTCATCAACGACCCAACCCACCACGAAGACACTTAACTGTTCCCTTTCTTTTAATAATCCTAAGAAACCCTCAATATCTAATGACACTGCCAATCATCAGGGAAGACAATATCCCGTCCCAATCCACACAAAAAATATATATTCACAATCATAAAACAGACAGAGTAGACAACACAGTCCTATGCGAACCATCATATCCAGTGTCCGCAATACAACCCCGACTGCCGAAGCCACTACACAAAATCCACAGTGAGCCGTCCACTGTCCAGTCCCCATAAATGCCAAAACCCACCTGAAGACTCTCAAGCCACAACCCTAGAAAGTTCATGCCAGTCACAGAAACCATCATCAATACTTCCAGGTCACAGGACTATCAATATTCCCTGCCACCAGAGCGAGAAACTACACCATATTCGTCCACAGGGAACATATCGATATTTGTAGTACACCATCACACCAGTAATACTACCTACTGCTGAGCAAGTTCAGTGGGGCTTCAACATACCGTCAGTTTTCTGAACGTCCCCATACCACATGCCAACTATTCGACTTGAAAAGTCCCAAACCCCCAACCGATTCTGAATCCTAATGATGGCTTTTTCCAAAAGATCAAAAACTCAAAGAAGGTGAAACCAATACGGGGGGGTCAGGTGATTGATTGCATTGAACCCCATCATATAGAACATGGGAATGGGTGGAAAGGCCCTACCCTACCCCGCCCACGTGTATAGGGGATCCATTCAATTTCAAAACAAATGGGGGTTGAACACCTGAAAACTGAGTAAATGTTCTCCGGCACTATGGTGGTGTTTTTATCAACGATGTGGTTTGGTACTGGGTAACGTTCAGATAGACACTTTATCCTTACTCCTCAAATACGAATTCTATATAATGTTAGGTTATAAACCAGCAGGTGATGACGGTACAGTTTGGGGTACCAATCCGCTCAACGGCTGTAATCCTATCAATGAAAAACACAAATCCACAACGAAGGGCTTGTGTGGGTGGTAAGGGGTTCTCCTATCCAGTCGCAATCCGGTCAATAACCGACTCATTGCCAACCCAAAGCTACAACAAATCTCACATTTTAGCCGTAATGTAGGTCCGTATTCAACGACCTGAAAGGGTGGTTTACTTGAAATGTCCTATTAAAGATGCCGGCATTTTACCAGTGTATTAGACAGACCCAGAAACTAACATATTTTCAGGGCACCATCGATAACTGAGTCCATTTGAGTATAAACCTACTTATCATTCATTCTCACCTCCAGAGCCCGTCAGTTCTGGTCCTATGTTGCTGAAAATACTTGAAAGCCCAAAACACCATATTACTGTTAATGAGCATTTTTAAAAGAGAGTGAAAAAGAAGGGAAACTATATCGCGAGTTCTTCCATGAGTAATTGCAGAACACCAAGTGAAATGGATAATGCCACCTGGATGGTTTTGAAACAAAATGTTTACACTGAAAACCCCACTTCTAACCAATTGTGTACATAGGGCGAGTACCCCTGAACAGTTTGCCTTTCTATGGAATGAACAGGGATACACAGCATGTGTACTAAGTTCAGGATGTGGCTGGAACATAGGAGAAAACCACAAAGATTTCACTAGCACAGTGTAAGTTCTCCTATATGAACTATGCTGCAGGCCAGTCTACATTAGTTACTGTTGTATTCAGTTTTAGGTTTACTGTTGTTTTAAACGACCCATACTTGAATAAAGATGATGCTAACACTTTTATGGTCATAGGGGTGCTTTTAGATCATAGAGCTGCTCTATCACTTCATTTGCATAATATTGATCCTCGTGTCAGGTCAGCTTTCGAGTCTGGGAGGCTAAAACAAAACCCATAGTCACAGAGAATGCCACAAGCACGATTTCAGTAGGTGATGCAAGTCCTGCCCCACGGAACTGCTATGCAATTTTTTTTTTTAAGTCATACAAACTACTCCTGGCACCTCTAACTGGCCCTCTGCAAACTGATTTCTAGCTGTTTTTTCCCATCCATCTGCAGGTAATTTTTTTTTTTTTCGGAAGCTGTTTTGTTAACGGCCTCCTTCTTTCATTGAACTTTTCTTCTAGTCTTGGGATATCCGGCTGCTCAATACTTCATTCACTACTTTTAACTTTTTCTCCCAATCAGTTGAGATTTTGGAGCCCCAAAACCCACAGGGCTAGAAGCACACACACAGTAGTGCCACTACTTTTTAACACATCCCCCTGCGACTTTTTTTTTAGGTTTGTCCCCTTTCCTCTCTCACCTGACCCCCTCTGTCTTTTCCCCCCCCCTCTGCATCGGTTTTCCCCTGGCTTCCCCCCTCCCAATCTTAATCTGATTCCCCTTGCCCTTCCCCCCCGAATGACAGCCTTTGTTGTAACCACCCCACTCGCCCAATACCAAAGCTTTTTTAGAAACGACCCTGAAATTTACATTCTCCTTACTTCTCTTCTCAATACAAACACTTAATGATGGCCAAGTTTCAGTTTAGGGCCAACACAACTTGCCAATTTACGACTACACATGACTATTTTAGGGCTGTCTAGGCATAGACGTCATGTTGCTTTATAAGCCCATGTTCGACTGCAAACAAGGGTGCGGGGCCATATCAGCCTGTCACTGCATTGAAGTGAACTCAAGTTTTTTTTAAAAAAAAACATAAACTCTCCGCACCTCTTTAAATTATACATTAAAATCATCACTGAAACTCTGTTAAAAATCTTCTGGTCTCTAAAATCTATGATCAATGAAAATGGGTTGATCTCTTTAGATATTTAAAGAATCACATCAGGTGGGCCACCTCGGAAACTGGACAAACAATGGTTTTGCATGGAGTCTGCGAATGAAAATGTTTTTATGTTGTGCACTGGGTTCATGCAAGAGTGGTTAACACTCTAAAAGCAATATTTCACTGTAAGATGGAATGCCCAATGGAGCTTCCCGTTTATCTATTTAAAAGAATATGGGTATAAAAAAAAAACGGAGTGGCCCTGTTAGTTGCCTGTATGTGAACACACTGTAGAGATTTCTTTCTTTCTTTACATCGTATCGCCTTGGGACGCAATGGCTAACGCACAGGCTGATAGTTTGGATATGATATGAGGTTTTTAAATTGTTATCCATCTGCAAGTTCTTATTGCCTCTTGCCAGTGAGATTCGTTGACAGGGTAACCCTGGGCCTTGGGTTCCAGGCCTGTCAACAATCAAAGGAGGGGTCAGAAAAAGGACTACCCACTCGAACCGCCCCCCCAAATCATCTGACCACGATCCACAGTGTGAAAGCAAAACTCCAGGTATCTATATCTATCAGCGGGAAAGGGAAGATGGTCAGTTTTACAAAACTGAGCCATTCCAAGGGCAGCCAATTCCTCCTGGACTTGCTGGAACTATAGAAATGGAATTCATGCAACAAAAAATACACATGACCCCATTACTAGAAACGAGTACTTCAAAGCAATGACAACTAGTTCAGGGCAGCAAGTATGGCCACACCCAAAGATATAGACAGATGTACGGAAACAGACATCGCTTCCGGCCTTTTCTCGGAAAAATTCAATTTTTTTGGGAAGTTCAGAAGACTCAATTTCACGTGTTGGCATGTCCTCCAGGGGAACCCCAAAACATTCCGAGGCCAATGACTGAGGCACGGCTCATGACTGTGGGAAAATGGCAGCCATGGTTGGAGGAACGAGGCCAAAAATGAAAAGCGGCAAGGCCAGGGGTCCCCGGGGGTCGCCTTAAAATAATCGCCCTTAGGCCTCTCTGGCAGAAGTGGTCAAGGGGGGCGAGGCCCTTTGCTATGGTGACACGGAGCATCGAAGGCTGACAAGGGTTTCTTCTACAAAAAAAAATTCTACACCTTTGATAGGTAAAATCTGTGGATGACACATCTGGGATGACAAAATCTAACCACTTTCATGTTGCTGTTGAGGAAAGTCAGAATATCCACTGGAGTCATTCACAATTAGAAATGGACACTGCCCGACTGACCCTGTGCACAAGATGGTCGAAAGTGTCATGTATATAATCAAGAACCCACTGAAGGCAGGGCAGCAACAACGTTTTGGTGGTAGACGGAACTAAGGCGGGGGGGTTTATAGTATATTACTGACACTTCCTAACAACCTATCACGAGACAACTTGCAACTTGCAGTTTGAATTGTGGTTGTTACCATCACTTTGTGCATCATGCTGTCAGAAGAACTACCATGGAATAGAAAAATAGACTTTTTTCCCACTTTCAACCCAAACTCACTCTATGTCTTGTTTGTTCCAGCAGAAAGATCAACCTGCAACCTGCATTGCATCTTCCAAGGGGGTTGGAGAGGGTTTGGGATCAGCGTATGTAGGTGGGGGCAGAGGTTATATGGTTCAACAGGTGTGAACCGTTTGTCTCAGATTTAAACTGAAGGTTAGTAAAATGATACCTGGATTTACACCTTGAAACCCAACAGTGGTAAGTTCTCGAGCCCAGAAAAAATTCAATAAGTTTACAAGGAAAATGAAGATGAGTCAATTCTGGGTACAAGTTACTTTCTAATGGAAATTTAAAAAAATAAACCCAGCCAAATGTGGAAATGTACAGATTTTTATGTTTTACTTTTTATTTTTTATGAAACGATTCTAATAATCACCTTTACATGTAAGCTGATCATATCTCTGGGCAACAAGCTAGAAGGATATACCAAAATCGCGTCTTGACAAATCATATATCGGGAGTATGAAAAAATAACAACTTGCAAAGATCAGTGGCATGACTGCTTTTGATGTAAAATATGAATAAGATCATTCATAAATCTATTAATAAACAGGAATAGTTTTGAAAAATCTTGATGGTTGAAAAATATTTGTTCATTTTTACTTACTAAATTAACAAATTGGTGCCCTTGTCACGACCGAAGAACCATATAATTATGAATGGACTTTTTAAAGAGGCCTTCAAGTTCACATCACTGTCAAGTAATGAAAAAGCGCATTGTATCGCATTTTAAAAAACTGGATAGGCACAATTCGCATTTTTTTGCAGCATACAAAGATAGACCCGTTACCTCAACAACCTGATTTTTGTGCAAGCAACAAAGTAGACGACCTTATAGTGGTTGTAACTTCACAAAAACTTCATGGGGGGGAAGGTTTTGTTGTGACCTGGCTTGAATTAAGGATGTGTGACTCTTCACTTGTAAATGGTAAACTCTGTATCAAAAGCTGAGGAAATCTCTGGTAACATTTTATCGAGACACAAGAAGCAAATTGCTTGAGGTGGTAAAATCGCAATGATGTTGGACTCAAACACGGTAGAGGGAGAACTATGGTCCTCTAAAGAATGCCGGAGCAAATCCATTTGCTAAGTGTACCACACATCAATGGAGAAAATATGATCACCATGGCGGAATGTCAAAGGTATTTTTGGTGTTCAACACGCCCAGAAACACAAAAGTACCAAAAGAGGAGCATGGTAAAAATGGAGTCGTAGATAAAAAAGGGGGAGGAGTGGGGTAAAGGCCCCTAATGGAAACTATATCACATTTGAAAAGGAATCTGCTGTAGGCTCAAGAGAACCTCGTTCACAGTGAGTTAGGTGTAAGAGATTTTGTGGTTTACGGTACCTAACAAGATAAGAGCCTCGCTGTGTGAGAGGCAATGTAAAAAACCTGGACATGAAGTTGTATCCTGAACACTATTATCAATCGCATGTTCGTGGAGGGAAAGGGGATTCATTATACATTCCATAGTGCTCAACGATCAGAAATCAAAAATCCAACTTGACATTCCAGGCCTTTTTTTTTAAGCAGCATTTGTGCCATTGCTTTCCTCAAAATACGGAAGGGTTTTTTTCATTCTTGACAAACAATGAAAAAAAAGAGAAAAACCTGGATTGGACAAAGTATTTTTTTTCAAAGACGTATTTTTTTTTAAAAAAATTTTTTTCGGGGTGGGGGGAAAAAAAAAAAAGGTTTTTTTTTCACTTACGACATTCCGTGATATTTCAGATTCTCCACGCAAACAAAAAGCAAGGTTTTGAATTTTTACAGTTTTTGTCTGCATTTCCCAACATGTGGGGGTTTCATCCATAGGACACTTGAGAATGGGGGTGGCTGAAAGCAGGCGAAAAAGGTCCAATCATGAACTTCAATCTGTCAGATTGAACATCAATGGAATGCCTGGCAGGACAATGAACTGGAACTTGCCAAGGAATTCAGTTGAAAAGAGACTTGATGATGATACAAGAATTGCATGGAAATAATCGGGGCTAAGCCTACGGACAAAATCATCCACAATAATGCACAACCATCCATGGACAGACCTTAGGAACTGTTCATAGATAGAATTCATGTTTACCTGAGATAACCCAGAATTTCAAGGTAGTGGTGTATAAGACTGTTCAGTAAAAAAAAAAAAAAAAAAAAAAAAAAAAAAAAAAAAAAAAAAAAAAAAAAAAAAAGAAAAAAAAAAAAAAAAAAAAAAACAAAAAAAAGGACCACAGACCAAAAACACCCCAAGCTAGAACAGGACATGTCACAAACACCACCGTTTCTTCGGACAACCGGGGGATGTTCTTCGAAAAAGTGAGTTATCAACATGACCAAATGGTTTGCAATCCGTAAAGTTCTTTTTTAATTAAAAAGTTGTCTTATTGTTTCATTTTAAAGACTGAACAACACCAATGTCAAAAGCATACAGGCCTCCATACAAATACTGGAAAACATTAATCCATTTGAATAAATACCTCCCGAGTTGCCATCACGTGTTAAGACCTGTCCTGATCATGTGGATTTGAACAAAAAACAGTTGACAAAAAAATAAAAAAAAAAAAAAAAAAAAAAAAAAAAAAACAAAAAATCACCTTATAGATTTCTCTCACAGCAAACCATGTGCGGGTATATGGCCATGTGGTAAAGCATGTGAAGCAGCAAAAATTCAAGATCACGTGGATCATGTCCACCCTGCTTTTGCATGCCTCCAAAGATAGGGGAGGGAGGACCAATCTGACCTATGACCAAAAAGACAGTAGGTTAGCACTGATATAGGAAAGTGCCATGCAGAGTCATGGCATTTTTGTCTTTGCCACATAGATATACATACCCTAGGCCATACATAAACTATGCTGAACTCGTTGAAGTAAGAATACCTGCAGAAGCAAGATTCCATGACCACCAACACATACTGTACAAGACCAACAGCAACATTGTGGACTTCAAATAACCTGCATGTTTTCAGAAGTTTTTCCAGGTCAGCTTGCACTGGTCCAGCTCCTCACCAATAAAATGGAAGGAGCCCAGAGCTGAACAAAGTCTTAGAATTTTCACAGTATTTTCCTAAGCATGCTGGCTACACACCACTGAAATCTAGACACCTTAGGACTTGAGACCCTGGTTTACAACGTTCTTAAGAACCCGGTCTATATCAAGAAAAAAAGTATGTGTGAACTTATTCCCCTTTGTGTAATTTCTTTTTTTAGGTTCTTCAGACTCTCCAGCATCTTTTCTACATTTTCAAACTCTCCATCTTTCAGAATTTCCACTCTCTCTAGCATCTTCTTAGAATGTTCCAACTCTCCAGCATCTTTTACAGAATTTCAAAGATGTACAGTAGTCTGGGGATGGGCTCTCAACCTCGCAACAAAATAAGCAGTAACACTGTCCACAGCTGGAATTAACATCTGGATATGCAGAAAGGTTATTATACTTTCTTACTGCTGCCAGCGACGCTTTTCATGTACAAATGTAAACTGCAAGGTTCAAACACAAAATTAACAATTCTAGTTACAAGATTCAGAGAAGTGTTTATTTCAGGTAAATTAAACCACCTTGACATGTCATGGACATCATTCTTAGAGATTACATGATAACCAATGGCTAAAAATCCATTGCCAGGAAAGAAGGTAGCTACTACACATAGTTGTTTGAAATATGAAGACTATATACAACTCCTGCAGTTGATCTTGCATTTTTTTTTTTTCATTTTTCTTTTTGTTCCTTGTAATGTAACCCATAATCAGTACAAAATTTTTAGCCTCATCTACTAAAAAATTTTTTTTTAAATACTTATGTCCTTTTCTTGCTCTATGTACACTATACAATCATGCTACGTATGTCTTAACCTCGTGGATTTTTTTTCACAAAATCCTTGATGCAACAGTCAGTCTATGGAAACAAAGGAATGGCTCCCCCTCCTGTCCACAGATTGTGGACAGGAAATGCCTCAAGTTGAAGCCTTTGATATATGGTAGTAAAAATGACAAATGACACAAGGTTAGTCCAATTTCAAGTGGATTAAAAGCTATTGAAGGGAGTCAGTTTTTGTAATTAGCTCTCCAATCTATGCATGCCTCAACTCTAAGGATGGTCATCAGAAAGGAGCAAAGAGGTGATTCAAATGAGATCCCACTTCAATGGTCTAATTCATCACAGGAACAAGATTCTAGGTATAGATCAAGTCACAAGTGACAGACAATACTAGCGGCACCATTGGAAGATTATACCCAGACCCAAAGCAATGCCAAACCAGCTGCATCTGTCTATAGTTGCACACGGTCACCTGAACTGCAAACATTATGCTACCTGTAACAATACCAGTAGCCAGTTCTCTTCCATCGATGCAGGTAAGTGTTAATGGAACAAGAGATTCACTCGCTAGGCAGCAAGACCTGATACATTGCTACAAATCATCTTTTGGGAATCTGGGACTGAACAGGTTACGGAAAGCCGAAGTGTGGGAACTGGGCTTTTAACCCAATACTTCATCATCCATTACTTCAGTTAACAATTGTTGAAATTACAAACAAAATGCATTTTCAACAACATTCGACTGCCAAAACTCATAAAACAGTTGTGCTTAATTCTACAATAGTTTATGATGTGTACTCAAAAAATTCTCTCCAAACCCCAGGTGTTTTTTTTTTTTTTTTTAACCCTCTGTCTTAAGCACGACTTTGTGCTTCATGACTATGGAATACCATGCCATGTGAGGTAACTCCACAACACATACACTCTCCATAAGGAAAACTCGATAAAAAAAAAATTCCTCTTCACTCATCTATTCCATAAATTTAATGAAAAAAATTTAAAGACATCATCCAAAAAAAAAGCATTTTTTCCCATATGTAGTCAGCTGGTACACAAGGGAGGAAGGAAAGAAAATGAACAATATAACTTGACTTCAGTGTTCTTGGTGCTGAAAACATTTTCCCTAAATTCACTGAACCCACAGAATGTTATGGATTAGGAGCACATAGTGATTTTTCCAAGTCTAAATGAAGTACTGAAACCTTCAGGAACAAAATAAAGTCATTCTATATGCTGTGCACACTTAATCATTTAACTTTTGTTGTGAAGGAGAAAAGATACCCAAATTTCAACAATTTTGTTCAATTGAAAGCGTCACGTAAGCAAAGATTCATCTTCTAACTTCTGAGGGGGGTAAAAAAGAACAGATTACTGATTACTGGACTTTAAATTATGATGAAATTCAACAAAAATGTGCCTTTGCACAAGTACACTAAGCAATTGACACTCCACACACACACACACACACACACACACACACACACACACACACTGTGGTGATGATGTACCTCTTGTCTGTCTCCTCTTTGCTTTTTGTCAAACAAGGCAGTTTTCAATTTTAGGCCAGAGTTTATCTTCATCCGTTTCTACTTGCTTTTGTGCAGCAAATAAATTTGTTTTTTGCTCAAAGTCTGCCAAAATTCCTCTGAAATCAAAAGACTAAAGGTGACGCTCACACGGGCAAATCACGGGCCACATCCACTGCCAGACACTTTTTCACTGTCTGACCTGCTTTTCTAGCTGTTAAAACAAGCAAAGTTTGGGAGGGGATTCACTTCTTGTAGTCTATCACTCCAGTCAACAGTTGAAGAATCTCTGGCAACTTTGTTTTTCAAATTTTTTTTAAGGGGGGGAGGGAAAGGGGGGCTGGGCCCAGCAGCTACAGGCAATTTGACACTGTCATTATCATTGCCTGAATCGTTACCGATTCTGGTCTCAAAATCAGTCAGCAGTGTATCTTCATTTATAACTAGGTCACAAACAATGTCCGAATAATCTTGCTTCAAAACTTCAAGAGTATAGCTCTCAAATACACTCTCTTCATCACTAAGGCATCAGAAAATGGATTCTACAAGTTGCATAGTTATTTTATCAGCCATTTTCCCAGAAAATCTTCACCAAAAAAAAGCCGAACTTTGAACATTCACAGCAGCAAAACTGCCCCACCAAAACTCTTGCAACAAAAAAAAAATGGTGTCCAGAAACAGTCCTATTGAAAGACTTCAGATGCAACTGCATTCTTGGATATGCGATAGCAAAAGTGAAAGTTGTTAACCTAGTATTCGGCAGCTAATCTCGATCAATCCAGTATTCTGAAAATGGAAATCTCATGGTCGATCTCTGTCGATGAAATAGGCAGACGGCTAATTAAATTAAACAGAATTTAGAAATTCTATGCATTCGTTTTTTGAAAATTTTAGATTTTGGAAAAGAATTTTACCAGGGAAGTTCCGGAAACATTCTGAAGTTGGAAGCTGTGCAAAAGGCATACTAATCACGTATCACTTGTGTGTGTGGAAGCTGTACGCTAATGGCAACATAGCTTTCAACATCTTGCAGAAGGGGCAAATACTCAAGCACAAACCCGGCAAACATCACAGCTAACTTGAAAATAACAGATGTAGTCTAGCCACTTGCTACAGAGCAATATCACTGAAAATGACAAGCCTGCCTCAAATTAAGGAGCATACACTAGTCAGCAACAAGTCACACCACCACCTTGACAAACTGTCAACAGGGAAAAAGAGCTCAGAATCCCCAAGACCTACTCTTAAACCCTTGTCTGTTGGCCTGCAGCTTTGGCAATAAGGAACAAGAGGACCTTAATATTCTAGGTTTGACCAAGGCAGTCAATAGCATTTCACAGAAGTTACTCCAATATAATTAGCTAAACAACCACTAATAGTCCAAACATTAGGCAGAAAAAAATATAAAGCAGTTTTGTGTGTATTTGGTTCATAGAGTATATATGTGCACTGGCATGCATGTTCACCAGTTTGCTTCTTCAAATGTCCACATTCAATACAATGCCCTTGAAACGTTTCTATCTTAACAATATGACTTTTTGCTTGTATCAATACTATGCTAAGACGATCACTGAAAGCTATCTTCCACCAGAAAAAACAGTATGCCTATACTGGGTGGAAAGTGATTTATGAACACTAATCACCTCAATGCTTAAGGGTAGGTGACTCTTATCAACATGTGTTCTTGCGCTAAGTGAATTCCACTTCCATTACCAAGTTACTTCAGCCAACTTCAATTAAAACTGAAGAGTTTGCCTGCAATTGTTTTGAACATTCTTACCATCTCCTACCCCTTGTTAAAATCCACTAAAACAAGAACTAAACTGGGTACTGGTAATTATAGCAGAAAACTTACCTAGGCTAATCCTTTGCCAGCCAAGATCTCGCACATTTACTGAAAGCCAAAGGGCAGAGGTGTGAGGACTCGCCCATGCCAGACTCATAGCTACTTGACTGCAAACCAAGTTCTGTCATGTCAACAGATGCTGGGCTCCCGTCTTCCTAGGCTTTCTGCATCTGACCCAGCACATCAAGATTCAACACTACCATGTATGACAGACCAAACTGGTCTGCCTGCCTTCAGTGAAAATGAACCAGTCACCAGGAACTGGAGAGAGATCTCCCATTCTTTCCAACACCTGACAAGTTCTGATATATTAAGTAGACTACAACTATCAAGAGCATCCCCTATATGATGAGATAACGTGGGGAAAAGTCTAACCAAAAGAATGATGACTTAAGTTCTACTGATCTGTATGTATACTGAGCGAAGTTAAGTGTGTGAAATTACGTTTACCTGGGTCAATTATGTGTTCATATGTTATTTCAGGTTTCAACTCATCTCAAATTCATCGTTTAGAGCACAAGCACTTTTAAGTGCACAAGCCTAAGGAGAATTATTCCTGAGCCCTCTGAAGTATTTTTAACAGCCTTCAGAATACAAATTCCTTTTGATGACAAATACCTTTTAAGTTGCTCCCTTCTAGTGAGAGGGAGGGTGGGGGTGAAATGTTTAAGATTCAAACTAAAACTTGTAGAGAAAACATTTCAGAGTCCTTCCCTGGGGGACCTCACATGCATCCCCAAAACTGGTCACATCACGGTAAGTAATATAGTAGTAGTAGTAGGGACTGGCTTTCATTGGCCTAGACCTTGTGGTCTAACATATGTCCCCTCTAAAATTCTTTACTTTTTGGGTCAGGTGGCATGCTACAATTAATCAATTTCATTGTAATCCATCATAAGCATAAAACAGTTCTCTAAATTTTGAATCATTATCTAGAAAATTCTTTAAAGTATTCTTGAAAGGTGCAAATTTAATGTTAGCAGGTAATTCATTCCAGTGGTTAGCAATTCTATATGAAAATGAACATTTACGTTGATTAGTATTACAGTGCTTTATAAAAATGTTTCCTCAGACTTTCTAGTACTCGCAAGTTGTGAAACAGAAAAGAAAGTCTCAGCGTCATTATCATCATAGCAATTAAAGATCTTATAAACTTGAATTAGGTCACCTCTGATCCTTCTTCCCCTCAGTGAGCAGAGATTCAAATATTTCAATTTTTCATTATACGATAAGTTTTTTGCAATGTTTTTAACAATTTGGTAGCTCATCTTTGAACTTTTTCTAGCATTACTGATTGACGCTTTAAAAAAAGGGGCTCCAAATCACATTAGCATACTACCAAATGTGGCCTGGCAAAAACTTTGTATAATTTCAAAAAAGTATATCTAAGTAAAACTTTTTATGATACCTAACATTTGGTTAGCACTCTCTGTTGGTGGGGGCAAATGACAACCTGCTATTGAAGGTAACACCCAAGTCTTTTTCTTCAGTAAGAACCTCCATTTGGTGATAGTCAATCTCCATCATTTTATATTCATTATTCTGATAATTATTCCCGATATGCAGTGCACACACACTTCGTCATTTTGAAATACAGATTCCACGACTCGGACCACTCTTGCAGTTTGTTGATATCATTTTTTTCGCTTCAGGCTTGTTTCCTTACCCAGTGTAAAACTGAGTTTAAAAAAAAAAAAAAAAAAAAAGTTTTTCCCAACGAATGTTTATAATCACGTATGTCGACGAGCTACAGGCAAGTGGGCAAACTATTTTCTGCAGTCGCGCACGAGGCTTGCGCGCGCGCTGGGAAGGCGTGGCGGCGCCCTATTGAGTTCACATGCACACCAAACCAATGTAACGCGGCGGGGAGCGCGCGAGGGGGATGGACGGGAAGGAGCGAGGAAAGCACGGCTCTCTGGGAAGCGGGGGAGGGGAGAGAACCGAGGAGATGGTGACGAGGCCACTGGTACCACACGCTACTTTTTTTTTGGTTCAATATTTGCTGTTCATACAAAACCCCTGAACGCAAAACCCCTCTTCTTCTTCTTCTTCCAGTAATGTCCACCTGCCGATTATTCGGCAATAATTGACATGCCACCATCTACCCTCTACCCAACCGTCTCTCTCTCCCTTCCGCTTACTTCATCTCAACCGTCTTCATTATGCCGTTGACAACTTGGACCATCTCGAAAAAGGTGGGGAATGGTAGGCGGAAGAGGAGGAGGGAATTTCTTTTTCCCCGCCTGTAATTTGAAGTAGCAAGTTCTGTGCCCCGCCTTAACTCATTCACGAACACTTCCTTCCTACATCACGTCTGTGACTAACAGTGCAAAAACAGCCAAATTCAACCGTTGCAGGCAAAGGGCAATATCCATCTAGGACAGAACAGCTTAGTTGGTAAAGCGGTCCCATATCCCTTGGGTTGCTGGTTCGAAACCTCCACCAGGCCGTTTTCAAGGTTCAGTGAGATTTCCCTCGGCACTGGTACTGGCTACCAAAAAGCCTTTCAAAGACTAAACTGACATCCTGTGCGTATACCCAAGCATAGTTTGATTTTTTTTTTTTTTTTCACATACAAATTTAAAAATTTTGCACGCACTTTTAAATCCCATTCTCATTCTGGCTTTCGGAAGAGTAGGCCTTCAAGTTCCAGTGAAGACAGATGACACGAACACGGGAGAGAAAAAAAAAAAAAAAAAAAACGACAGTGCGGCAGTCTACCTCGTTGAAGTTGGCTGCCTCCATCAGAAAAAAAAAAATACTCATAAGAGAAAAACTTATTGTGCGACTTACCACGCTCACCGTCCATCACGTCAGCAAAAACACGGTACACTGGAGAAAACACGCTGTCGAATACCTGAACACACGCTGTCCCGTAACACTCCCGCACTAACGCTGTCCAATGCAGAAGAGGCGCAACTGTGAGAAAAGGATGAGTTCAACGTCCTCACAGTGTCGGGCTGAATGTTTTATAGGTTGTCAATTCACGAGAATCACGTGTCATTTTCGCTAACGCCCTGTCTGTCTCGCTAGGGCCTAGAAAGTCGTCTGCTGTCGGCTGTGTGAATGTGTATGTGTGTGTGTGTGTGTCAAAGGGGGAGGGGAGGGCTTCGAATCCGGGGGGAGGGGGGGGGGGCACACAGTAACAAAAACTTAAGAAAACAAAAAAATGCAAAAAAAAAAAAGAAAAAATCGAGAGCCACTTTAAGGGTGAGGAAAGTGTAGGGGGATTGCTGTGTGTCCTTGCTAGGCGAACATGTTCGTCTCCTACCTGTCCCTCCCCCTCTCCCATCTCCCCACACCCTCTCCTCGGCTATTGTGAACGGGTTATATAGGCAACGCTCGAATTCTGCCAACACAACATCAGCTCATCACATAGTGAGAAAGTTACTTTTACAACGCCAAGTTCTCGGAGCTTGTCAGAGCCGGACGACGGTGTGAGGCTGGGGGAGAGGGGGAGGGGGGGGGGGGGGGGGGGGGGATGCCCAGACTTACTCCATCCCTACCCCGGGTGTAACGATCCATTTTAACTCCCCCCCACTTTTAACTCCCCGGATGTTAGAATTAGTACGTGCCAGTTTTAACTCCCCGGGAATTAAAACAAACCACGCCAGAATGACACCCCCACCCACCCCCACCCACCCCCCGTTTTAGATTAACTCCCCCACCCCAAAACATTCAGTTTTATGTGTTAATCACGATATGAGAAATAAAACATTTAATACACACCCCCTCCCTCTCCCCCCCCCATCTCTCTCTCTGTCAGCCTGTCTGTCTCCCTCTCTCTCTCTCCCTCCCCCCCCCCCCAACTTTCTTTCAGTCTCTCGCTCACTCTCTCACTCTCCTTGCTTGTCTGTCTGCCTTTTTGCTTGTCTGTCTGTTTGTCTCTCTTAATCTCTCTCACTCTCCCTTTGCTTATCTCTCTGTCTGCCTGTCTATTTGTTTATCTATCTCGGTGTCTCTGTCTCTAGTGTCTCCACCACTCCCCCTCTCTCTTATCTGTCTGTCAGTCTGTTTTTCTTTCTTTTTACTCTCTCTCTCTCTCTCTCTCTCTCTCTCTCTCTCTCTCTCTCTCTCTCTCAGCGAGCAAACCAGAAATTCGCCATGCGTGCCGCCATTCTGACACTGAAGAGGAGAACAGACGGTGTAGTGTTAGGACTGGTCCTCGCGTATTTCTTCTGGGGTAGTTTTCTTCATCAGTGTGGAGATGTGGAGAGTAACCGGAGACCAACTACACAGGGCAATGGCAACACGAGACAGGCACGTCTGAACAGTGGGAACTGGAGAGTGGTACCAGGACCAGCATGGAAAGACCAGGCAATCCCGTAGGTGGAAACCAAAGAGACGCATCGAATGAACCGAGCATGTCTGACCTCATGAACATGATGGAGTCCATGAGCACAAAAATGGACAACCGCTTCGGAGAAGTGACGTTGGAACTCCACACTCTACGAGAGGAGTGTACGGCGATGCAGGACGAGTTCCAGTGGCTGCGGGGAGGGAGGGGGGGGGGGGGGGGGGGGGAGAGATCAGTGGGCTGCGCCAGCAGAATGAAGAACTGAAGAAAGAAAACGACGACCTGACCAAGAAGATAGAGGACCTGGAGAGGAAAACAGACGACCTCCAGGGCAGATCAAAAAGGAACAACCTCATCTTCTATGGTCTGATAAGGAAAGACAATGATCCAATGCTGACTGTGAAAATGTGTTAAAAGATTTAATTACTGACAGCTTGGAACTTGCACAAGAAACTGAATTGATAGGGTGCACAGACTAAACCACAAAGCTGACTTGCCCATCATAGCCAGATCTGTATTCTACAAACAGAAAGTGGAAGTGTTGAAGGCCAAAGGCAAGCTCCAAGGTACGAATATTTTCATTGGTGAAGACTTTTCTTTCTGTGAGAGAGAGGTAAGAAAGAGGTTGACTCCCCACTTGAGAAATGCTAGAAGCGAGGGAAAACGGGCCACAAATGGTTTTCAATCATCTTCTTATCGATGGTAATAAATTTACTGTAAACGATAACGACGAACTTGTAAAGATGAAATAATGTGTTGGCCGGCCTAAATACTCGTGTGAAAATAGAACATGGTTAAAGGGAACACACAGTAGGGTGACACCGGTTTTGTTCACGCTGTGTGGCAGTGTAGGTGATACTGGGGTAGCACGTGCTGAGCGTGTCGTATCTGACAGCGTGTTGTCTGACGCTGGTTCCCCTTCCCTCTCAACTGCAAAACGAACGTTCTGAATGTGTGTCACAATCTGAGACGGGGTCTGTGTCTGATAATACACATTCTTGCCTATCCTCGGCCATTGTACATAATGCGATTGAAAATGGATGTTTGTGTATTAATCCAAACCTTTTACATTTTTACACTGGGTTAATGGGTTACTTCCAAAACTACGCCATAATGATATTGTCTCTTTTGTTCGTTCGTTTGATTTCATTTCTTTGGCTGAAACTTTTGTAGAAAAATTTCACTCTTCTGTGTTTTGTGGTTATAAACTTTATTGTAAACCAGCTATGACATTCGCAGCTCGTGGTAGACATCCAGGGGGCTTGTTGTGTCTGGTGAAAAAGGAGTTTTGCTCGTTTGTTAAAGTCTTGAATATTGAAAACGAAAGAAAGAGCTTTTAACACGGCATTGTTAGAAAAGTTAGTAACATCTATAGATTCTCAGAAAGATTTCTGGAACACAGTAAGGAACATTAGAGGCGGTAATAATCAGCCTTTAAATGATATTACTTTGGAGAGCTGGTTTGAACATTTTAAAGAGCTGCTTGAAAGAAACGATGTTGGTAATCTTATAACACAGCAACGTAACGATGACGAAAGTGCTGGCAACGATAGTGATAGCTGTCCTTTTAATCGCCCTATCTCAAATGAGGAAATTGTATTGTCATTACAAAAGCTAAAAAAAATGGCAAAAGCTCCTGGACCAGATGGAATAACTGGAGAGATAATTAAAAACGTTTGCAAGTCAGAATTGGTGATTGGTTTTCTGAAAAGGCTTTTTAATACTTTGTTTGACAGGGGTCTTTTTCCAGAAATTTGGGCAGAGTCAGTTGTCCTTCCTTTATATAAAAAGGGTGATGCCAATGATCCAAACAACTGTCGAGGTATATGTTTGAGTAATGTATGTAGTAATTGTATAGCACTGTTGTCAATAGAAGACTCCAGGAATGGGTAGAAGAAAATAATCTAACTGGCGAATTTCAAGCAGGATTTAAATAGAATTACCCAACAATTGATCGTATGTGCAGTTTAATGTCGTTTGTTGAAAAGCAATTTGTATTGAATCGTAAATTATATGTAGCCTTTATAGATGTCGAGAAAGCATTCAATTCCGTTAACAGAAGTATCTTTTGGCCTATTTTGTTTAAAAATGGTGTTAGGGGTAAATTATATAAGTGTATTATTAGCATGCATGATTCTGTAAAAACAAGAGTACGCTGTGGAGGCAGCCTTACAGATTACATATACTGTAAGTGTCATGTGTCAAGTGTCTCTCTGCAGTGTGTGTGTGTGTGTGGGGGGGGGGGGGGGGGAGGGAGGGAGGGGGGCAGTCCTGGCATAAGACCAGAATGAATCCCCGAGAAAGCATTCAATTCCGTTAACAGAAGTATCTCTTTGGCCTATTTTGTTTAAAAATGGTGTTAGGGGTAAATTATATAAGTGTATTATTAGCATGCATGATTCTGTAAAAACAAGAGTACGCTGTGGAGGCAGCCTTACAGATTACATATACTATACATCTGGAGTAAAACAAGGAGATGTTTGTAGCCCTATTCTGTTCTCATTATTTATTAATCAATTAACGTCTGCTCTCTCTCTCTCTCTCTCTCTCTCTCTCTCTCTCTCTCTCTCTCTCTCTCTCTCTCTCTCTCTGTGTGAGTGTGTGTGTGTGTGTGTGTGTGTGTGTGTGTGTGTGTGTGTGTGTGTGTGTGTGTGTGCATGCTTCTAGTCAGCTTTGTTTACTATTATTGGGCTTTATCACAGTCAGATTGGATTAACAGCCCTGATGTGACCCTTTGCGGTCTGCTGGGCTGTAAGCAACATTATCTTATCTTAATAGGCTTTTATGTTAGCCTAAGATCTTCATCCTTGTCAAGTAAAATTTTCAAGTGTCATGTGTCAAGTGTCTCTCTGCAGTGTGTGTGTGTGTGTGTGTGTGGGGGGGGGGGGGGGGGGGGGGGGGTCCAGTCCTGGCATAAAGACCAGAATGAATCCCCCCTTCTATTTTTTTAACTCCCTGGGAGTCAATCTGGATCAACATTTCTTGACCAAAGTAACTCCCTGGGAGTTAGTTTAGGCACGTGCGTATTTTAGCTCTACCCCCTGGGGGTGGGGTGGGGTGGGGTGGGCAGTTAAAATACGCACGTGCCTAAACTAAATCTCCGGGAGTTAATTTCGATCAAGAAGTGCTGATCCAGATTGACTCCCAGAGAGTTGAAAAATACAAGAGAGGGAGTCGTTCTGGCCTTATGCCAGGACTGCCCCCCCCCCCCCCCCCCCCCCCCCCCCCCCCACACACACACACACACACTGCAGAGAGACACTTGACACATGAAAATTTTACTTGACAAGGATGAAGATCTTAGGCTAACATAAAAGCCTATTAAGATAAGATAATGTTGCTTACAGCCCAGCAGACCGCAAAGGGTCACATCAGGGCTGTTAATCCAATCTGACTGTGATAAAGCAACGTGAAGCGACTTATCACCTTTCAAGAAGTCCCGAAAACGCTGAAGTCAAATTCAAGTATCGTCTATTTTATGTAAAAGTCGCCTGGACTGGCTAGAGCTCGTAGCTCATAGAGCCTGACCTCCAAATCATGTACCGGAACTGAGCAACTATGGGACACTGACCGCTCACTAGTCGCTCTTGCGGAAGGGCAATGACCATCCCGTGCATCGGACGACACGTGAGACCCTAAATAAGCCTACGTCGTTTATTGGGTGAAATCATTATCAGTTCTTTTCATCCATGCATTGTTGCATTTAAAGAATTCCATTTTGATCAAGTACACATTGTATCAGCTTTAAAACTGCTCGAGGAATCCATACTTCATAGTTAGCCAAGTTAACCATTTATATACTGTTAGTGAATAGACAAGCACAGTTTGTATATTTTCGATATTATTATTGTATCTATTATTGTTGGGTTCATTTTCATATGTTGTGTATCTGAAGAAGCCATGTTCGTCGAAATTTTCCATGACAGTTTTATATTGTAAATGCCATTTAAGCGGTACTTTGTACCCTATTTGAATTTTCATTTTACCTAGATTACATGTAGTTTGGTGCATGTTCATAATTGTGGCCTATGGTCATATTGCCCAGCATGGCCCATTAGAGTGATGTTCCTTGGCCTCGATCGGAAAAAGCTGTGCCAGGCTTGGCCTATCATTTTCTTTCTACCAGCCAACATGGATTCCAAGGCGCCGATGATCAAGCTCGCTCGAGTAATTGCGTATTTTTTTCTCCTGTTTTTGCTATTTTCACAGTGTCTGTTTTGCATGTCGTAGGCTAACTGTTCCTCGATGGTGTTTTGTCAAGCTTTTTCAATTAATCACCTTTTAGATTACGGACTTTTCAGAAAAGTTGCCCCCTTTTTCGTGCGAACACGTGAAAATGGCCGAAGTTATAAACAGATGAGACAAACGTAAGCTTAGGGACAGATCTATCAGTTTAAGTGTTCGTACGTGGCCGATAGTGAATGGGAACCTCGCCGTCAGACCATTTTTGTGAAGTGTAATGTAGATCTATTTAACATCGATTCCAGAGTTCTCTACAGTTCCAATGATGCCTCCTTGGGAACACTTGAGTGGAAATTTTAATGAGTATGTACAGTCTCAAAGAAAAAAAGAAAATATGAACATTCTAGTGAACGATATGAAAGAACACCTAGAAATTCTTATCCTAATCACCTTAAAATCTATACTGATGGTCAGTTATGGACACAAGCTGATAGTGTTCTGGTTTCGTTATTCCAAGTCTGAATATTCGAAAAACATTTTCATCTCGGAAACCGGGAAAGGGATTTTCAATATTCACTGCAGAACTGTATGCTATACTGATGGCTCTATTTTGTGTATACATACAATTATATTATATATATAGGCTAGTACTCCAATATCCTTTTTTAGTGTGCTGTTTTGTGTTGATTCCAAGTCTTATTTTGCAATCACTGCAAACTTGGGATTGTAAGGCCAGAAAAGATTTATATTATAAGGTACCTGAAGTGATACACTGTATTATGTCTCAGGGTATATTCCTAGACTTCTGTTGGATCCTTCACATTGTGGTCTCAGAGGGAATGAAATAGCAGATATATCTAGCTAAACTTGGTGCACAAAACTGTTCAGAATGTGTGCTAAATTTGCCATTACATCCTTCCAAGTGTGAAATACTATTCAACCTGGAACACGTTTACAAAACCTTTTCTGTGAAAAATGTTACACACTGCCTAGCTGCTTATGCCATCTGGCTAAGATTATCACAAAATTAAGGCTGAACACATGGAAGACCAAATTTTCCTGAAGTTGTGTGTCTGTGGAAAATTCATCTCTGTGCATCACCTTCTATTAGATTGTCTAGTTTTAACTAAAATGATAAGGCGAAAGGTATCAATCTTGACAAATATGAAAATGAGAGTCAAGTTCTGTGTCTGACTCATGCATAATTGAGTTTGCTGCCACTTTAGCCAGTTCTGATGTAGCTAGACTATTATGAGGGTCCTTAATTTGATATGCTGTTTTCCTTTTCATTTAAGTGTATGCAGATGGTGTGTTGAAATGACTTAAGTGGGTTTTTTTTTTTTTGTCGTCTAATATCATCTGCTGGATGGAAAGATGTAAAATTAAACCACCAACCAACCATTTTTGTGTTAGCTAGGATAACGTCTTCCTCCCCTCACTGAAACCGAATGGTTATTGATCTCAAAATTAAAAACCCACTTTCATTTGCTGATTTGTCGGATCGTGCGTTTTCATTACTGGTCGACTCCCACAGAAACGGAGACCTAGAACAGGCACCTGACTTGGTGGCAACTCATGGACTGTGTGGGCTTGTTTATTCCAGCTGGGAGCCATGTTCTAGAGCTATGTCACGGAGCCATCTCATCTGGTGGACAGCACAGTTTACTGTGCACAACCTACTGATAACTATTATTTGTATCCTGACCAGTTTACATGTCACGGAAACACTGTACTTTTGCATCTTGTATTCTTACGTGTTTAAGTGGCACCGCCTTATGCCCTAAAACCCAAACCAGGGTCAAGAAGAGCGAGAAACAGTAAAGCGGCAAGTAGACCGCAGAGACACACCGACACCGCACACACACACACATACATACCACAAGGCATTGACACACACTCAACAATACACAAGTCACACACACAACACACACACAAACACGCACACAACACGCATCCACACACTGTCACACACACACTCACAACAAAAACACACACACACGCAAACACACACACACACTCAACACACACGCACACACACACAGAGGACAATTCTTTTTTTTGACCCTGTACTTTTATTGCTCATCATTTTTGTTTACATACAGCATTGGGTTATGAAGGATTACAAATTAAAAAATAGAACCAAAAAAAAAAAACCATGATGCTTTTTGATAACATTACAGTGCAGTGGACTGACATGGTACACTAGCTGCATCAAAACGTTCAAATGTCCAGTTAGGATATAAAGCAATGACAAGGTAGGTGTGTTTACTATCCTTCTTTTAAATGTAATTGTAAATGTACACTATTTAAAGGTTTTGTTTTCACTTCCAAATATGAATTCATGTCTGTAGAAAACTGAGAGTACTGAGACATTTTTACATCAGACAAGAACCCTTCACACACACACACACACACCCTCCTGCACAAGTCTCTGCCTATAAACCTTTAGGAATAGATATAGTCTACATGACCAAAACACCAAGTTGACTTCTCTGACCAGATTTACCCCAACAAGTACTGAGAAGTATGTGTTTAGAGCACATATAGCCTACCCCCCCCCCCCCCCTCCACACACATAATAAACCATGATATATACATCATGTGTGGTGTTTGTATGCTTGCATGTGTGTTTGCGTGTGTGTGTATTTGTATGTGTGTGTATTGATCTATGTGTGGTGTGTGTGTGTTGTGTGCCTCCAACGTTGTGTGTATGTGCTCACGCGCAGCTGTGCGTGTGTGCACTTTGTTATGATAATATTGTTTTTTGTATATATCCATCTCACTTTAGGAACCACTGCCCTACGAACAAAGTGCATGACGCACAGACACTTACACAACACACGCCAAACATTCGCATTCACCCACACCACACACCACACACCCACCACACACAACACACCACACACAACTCCTCTCTCTCGTCTCTCTCTTATCTCTCCTCTCTCTCGCTCTCTCTCTCTCTCGCTCAACCGTGGTTAGTTTGATTGATCCATTGCTTTCGTGCAGACTGTGGCCACACTGCGGATGTGGCTAGTCTTTTTGTGGTCGGTTCGTGTCCGTCATTCATCGCTACGAACTTGGCTGAAAAAAGGTCGTATGTAGCTGCCCTGAGTTTTGCGTCCTCTTTCCCACAAAGTTTTACAGAGGTATCCCGTGTAACCCTTGAAGTAAAAACTAAGCACATAAGATCTCTGTCAAGGTCAAACAAACCCTGAAAGCTACGCACTTCTTGCTGTAGACGTTAGAAGGATTCGACTTTGAGGAAGGAGGAGTTGGATGATTCTGAAACACAACTGACCATGGCCCTTTTCTGACAAAAGGGATTAGCTGCTTTGTCTATGCCATTGTTTTCCAGAATTTGGGGTATGGCCTGAAACACTGACTGCCGATTCGCCGTATCTAAGCTGACGATCCAGCGTATACGCACAGCATTTGCACGTCCAGACCACTATATGACTACTATATCCTGTTTTTATGACCTCGCTACCTCGCATATACTAGCTGTCCGAGTATCCCGATTCTCTTCTTTTGCCTATGGACCTCAAGATACACAAAAAACGAAACCAGGACATAGGCAGTGCTGAGATGGAGTCTCCTCTCTTTCAGTGGCTGACGTGTGCACTGTTCTTATTTCAGTGCATTCTGAGCCTGTGGCTTGCACCCAAGAGCTTTTTTGCGTATGACTTACGCATTGCAAGTCAAAAATTGCGTACACTAGGACCAGTGAAAATCATGACAATACGGTTGATTTTGTGCATTTTGCTTGATCCCTGCACTAACAACCCATTCGCACATGCAACTCACATCACCACACACACACACACCAGCCACACACACATCACACCACACACACACACAACACGTCTCTCTCTCTGTTCACTCACACACAACCACAACATATATATTGGCACCACACTCACCGCACGACACACCACACTGGCCCTCAACACACACCCACACCACACACCACACACACACACCTGAAAAAGAAAGACTGACACAACTATAAGTGCAAAAAACGACAAACAGAGGAATACTCTGGATGTTAAAATCTCATCTGCAGTGCGCCGGCATGCGACTGCGCCTACCCCTTTTCCTGGCACTGCTCCATTGGTGCTCGCTCGGCGGCGGTAGGATAATTTGGCGTATTTGGCAGCGCCTTATTGCCTTGGTCTGCCATCTTTTCTTTGGGTTGACTGACCCAGTCGCCACAATAGTCCTTTCATAAGCCAAAGAAAATTTAAAAAATCTCTAAAGGCACTACTTACATAAAGTAACCCAGGATTTTGAAAAAAAAAAACTTGATAGTATTATGATGTCTCAGACAAGACCGAAGTAAGTAGAAACTGAGTGCTGCCCAATTTGATTTTAAAAAGGTAAAAGTCTGACATTTCCTTTTGATTTTTTACCTCAAGCACTATCATGTAATCGCATTACTATTACTTCCATGGTTTTCACGCACGTGCAAGAGAAAACAGCATGTTTGAAAACTTTAAAAAATTTATTTTCCCAATTTTCTGTTTTGACATCTATTTTTTCTGAAAATTACCATTCTTAAACAAATGTGCGGAAATTTTTGTAACATATCTGTCACCTTCCAGCTTGTGTCTTGATCACCATGCAACTTGTTTTAGTGCATTTCATGGACCTTCTCCTTGCACAGTACAGGAACCCCGCCCTCCATGAACTGTTGATTCTGCAGCTGTTCGGAAGTGTGGCGCTGTTGATTAGATCCGCTCTGTTATTATTGAGAGGGGGGGGTGCTGGGGGGGGGGGGGGGGGGGGGGGTGGGGGGGGGGGGGGGGTGAGGGGGGGGGGATAGAGAAGCGTTGGTGGTACCTTAGGGCCTTGACCTTGCTACAGTGGCAAAGCTGCAGACTCGTTGGTCCAGAGACACTGAACATTGGCCTGCCCTACAAAGGAAAGGGTGAGCTGTCACCTAAGCATCAGATCACTGACCAAGCTAAAAAGAAAAAGAGAGATTTTAAAAGTTTTTAACACCCCTGAATACTGTCAGAGATGCAGGGCTAAAAAATCTCTACTATTATGTAAGTCCAGTCCCACAGATAGCTAGTGGGAAAGAAGGAATTCTGTACTGTGTTCTGTAAGCAAGAGAGGGTCAAATCTCTTACAGGGGCAACAGTTGCGTCACTTGTGCTCTCAGATGGTGAACTTCTGGGCTATGCCATCCTTTATATTGAAATTGCGAAAAAGTAAATCGTCAAATATGTTTTTTCTTTCTTTCTTTTTTTTTTTTTTCAATTTTCTGAAGCATAAATCACTCTAGATGATTCAGCAGATGCTGGATCAAGAAAAAATCATTGTAACACGATAGAAAAGAGATCATAAGCAGTATTTCTTCAGAAAATTGTAAGTTAGGGTCCCATGATGGAGCTTAGAGACCCACATAAACTACTATACTAAAGAGGGGTGTGGTATGGAAAACAAGCTGCTGCAGATTAAGTTTTTTGTCTAATAACAACACTATGTGCAGTGTTTTTTTGCACACATGCATACTGTTCCATACTTTATAATAAGTTTAATAATTGAAAACTATTGAAACGAACGTAACAACGCAGAACAGAGAGTTTACAGTTCAGAAAATAGAGGTTGGCCCTCTAAAGTTAGAACATTAGACCATAGGTGTGATGTTCTTTGAATGACAGCAGTTTACAATGTTCTTTTTTTTTTTTTTTTTATGTCAGCAAGGACAGCTGCTTCTTTTTAGCCATAAACTCTGAACATGGCTGTGATGGACATCTTTTCCTATTCTGCTTTGGATCAATTGAAGTTCCTGTTGTTCGTATTCCGCATCATAAATTTTTAAAAATCACTTTGGTTTTCTTCACAAAATGAAAAGTTTTTTGTTTGAAAAACACACACTGAATATTTTCCCTTTATAGATGTTTTGTTGGGGTCTTTTTATTTGTTTGTTTGTGGTTTTTGTTTGGTTTTTTGTTTGTTTCTTTTTTTTTTTTCCTCAACAGAGGGACGTTTGAATGAAAAGCTTTCATAAACGTTGGTAAACATGTGGAACGAATACCATAACATAGAATTTGTGTGTTTCGATAATTGTGTTAAAATGCAAACTTTTTTCCTCATTTTTTCTTTATTTGTGTTTGTTTTCATTTACTTTTGAATTCTTCTCTTATCTATCAGTATGATTTTCTTTGTGTTTACGTAAGTTGTGTACTTTCAAAATGCCAGTGCACCTTAAGGTGGTCCTTGGAATTTAAAAAGAAGAGGTACAGTATCTCACTGCATGCTCATGGAGTGCATTTTACTTTTACATTACGTTAGAACAAGATTTTAGTCATGGTCAGACTGCAAATGTATACGTTGGCATTTTATAACAGTACATACAACTATGTGCATACATGTCACTGGGCCTGAGTAGTAACTTAACATTTTCACATTGTGATGTCGACCATACTTAAGTTTTATATTATCCATCGGGTCTGTACTTGCAGAGACCAATGTCCCTTAGTCCGCTATCCAATATGTGATTTTTACGCTGGTGTTTGAAAGATAGTCCCCCCCCCAACTTTGGTTTAGAAATTGCTGTGTCTACTTGTAACTTTGATTCGTTTGTTGTAATGATTTGTTTACTGTTGATTCCTAAAAATCAGCCTCATATAAATCAGTATGTCTATCATCAGCTAATTATCGTGCATAGGACCCGCTTCAGCTTCAAAATCGAACTCAAGTTAGAAACACCAATATCCCACATCGAATGGTCCTCCTCAGCAGTCTCGCTTGTGTGAATCACATCAACTACTCTTTTCTTTGCTTTCTGCTTTCTCTAACAGGTCTTGTACTCTCAGGCGAACACTGACTGTATAGACAGGCGTGGAGTTTTGTGTGTATGACCGCGTTTTTCATTTATCCTGCCCTTGAAGGCATCTATACCTACCCATCTTCGTGTAGGTTGCATGCTAGTGTTAACGTGTCCCTCCATACCAACGGCCCTTTATTCTATTTTTCAAAGATGTAAACCTGAATGATTGATTGTTGTTGTGGCAGGTGACAAAAAGTTTTATGAACGTACAGCTCTCTCAAGGACAGTGTACACAGGTACGCACTTTCATTTTTTCTTTGGAACTGTATCTTTAGTTTCAAACAAAGGTGGTGTAGAGTTAACTTTTCCTTTTTTCCCTGAGAGGTTGTTTGTTGTTTAGACTTTTCCCAGCACAGACTTTTTGATGCAACGTTGACGCAGATACATCACTTACGAAATATAATAGGGGCGGGAAAGACAGCTGTCAAAACCCGTGTTTAATAGGTGTGCTTTTACAGGATGGCACAAACTTCATTATGTGTAACACTAGAACTTGCCAGTGGCTGCTCCTATTGCTGTTACATGCCCCCCCCCCCCCTATGGTGTCCCCACCACCCCCCCCCCCAACCTTTGGGGACCACTTTGAGCGGGTGAAAACACGGCATAATGCCTGAAGATACTATGTTAGTATTCTGACCATTTCGCTTCACCAGAGCTGTGCAACCCACCCGCTCNGACTTGGTCAGAGACACTGAACATTGGCCTGCCCTACCAAGGAAAGGGTGAGCTGTCACCTAAGCATCAGATCACTGACCAAGCTAAAAAGAAAAAGAGAGATTTTAAAAGTTTAACACCCCTGAATATGTCAGAGATGCAGGGCTAAAAAATCTCTACTATTATGTAAGTTCCAGTCCCACAGATAGCTGGGAAAGAAGGAATTCTGTACTGTGTTCTGTAAGAGAGAGGGGTCAAATCTCTTACAGGGCAACAGTTGCGTCACTTGTGCTCTCAGATGGGACTTCTGGGCTATGCCATCCTTTATATTGAAATTGCGAAAAAGTAAATCGTCAAATATGTTTTTCTTTCTTTCTTTTTTTTTCAATTTTCTGAAGCATAAATCACTCTAGATGATTCAGCAGATGCTGGATCAAGAAAAATCATTGTAACACGATAGAAAAGAGATCAGTAAGCAGTATTTTCTTCAGAAAATTGTAAGTTAGGGTCCCATGATGGAGCTTAGAGACCCACATAAACTACTATACTAAAGGGGTGTGGTATGGAAAACAGCTGCTGCAGATTAAGTTTTTTGTCTAATAACAACACTATTGTGCATATTTTTTGCACACATGCATACTGTTCAATACTTATAATAAGTTTATAATTGAACCATTGAAACGAACGTAAAACGCAGAACAGAGAGTTTACAGTTCAGAAAATAGAGGTTGGCCCTCTAAAGTTAGACCATAGGATGTGATGTTCTTTGAATTGACAGCAGTTTAAATGTTCTTTTTTTTTTTTTTTATGTCAGCAAGGACTGCTTCTTTTTAGCCAGAAACTCTGACATGGCTGTGAGGACATCTTTCCTATTCTGCTTTGGATCAATTGAAGTTCCTGTGTTCGTATTCCGCATTAAATTTTAAAAAATCACTTTGGTTTTTCTTCACAAAATGAAAAGTTTTGTTTGAAAAACACACTGAATATTTTTCTTTATAGATGTGTTTTGTTGGGGTCTTTTTATTTTGTTTGTTTGGTTTGGTTTGGTTTGTGTTTGTTTTTTTTCCTCAACAGAGGAGTGGAATGAAAGCTTTCATAAACGTTGGTAACATGTGGAACTGAATACCATAACATAGAATTTGTGTGTTTCGATAATTGGGTAAAATGCAAACTTTTTTTTTCTCTTTTTTCTTTATGTGTTGTTTTCATTTACTTTTGAATTCTTATCTTATCTATCAGTATGATTTTCTTTGTTTACGTAAGTTTGTGTACTTTCAAAATGCACAGTCACTTAAGGTGTCTTGGAATTTAAAAAGAAGAGTACAGTATGCATGATGCATGGAGTGCATTTACTTTACATTACAGTTAGAAAATATTTTAGTCATGGTCAGATGCAAAATGTAACGTGGCATTTATGAACAGTACTACAACTAGTGTGCATACATGTCACTGGCTTGAGTAAACTTAACATGTTTCACATTTGATGTCACAATACATTAAGTTGTATATTGATCATCTGGTCTGTACTGCAAGACCAATGTCTTAGTGCTTCAAATTGTGATTTTAAGACTGTTTGAAAGATAGTCAAACTTTTGTTTAAGAAATTTGTGTCTACTTGTAACTTTGATCTTTTGTTGTAATGATTGTTACTGTTGATTCTAAATCAGCTCAATAAAATTATGTTAAAGTAATTATGTGCATAGGAACCAGCTTCACAAATCGACAAGTGAACAACAATACCAGCATTAATGTCAGCATCAGCAGTCTGCTTGTGAATACAGTCAATACTTTTTCTTTCTTTCTTTCTGCGTAAGCAGGCTGATACTCATGCGAACACTGCCTGTATAGACAGGCAGTGGGAGTTTTGTGTGTATGACCGTTTTTTATCCTGCCATTAAGGCAGCTATACTCCATCTTCGGGTAGGTGCATGCTATGTGTAACGTGTCATCCATACCAAACTGGCCTTTTCTTCCGAAAGATGTAAACCTGATGATTTATTGTGTTGCAGGTGACAAAAGTTTTTAGGACGTACAGGCTCTCAAGGACAGTGTACACAGGTAAGCACTTCAGTTTCTTTGGAACTGTATCTTTAGTTTAAAACAAAAGTTTGGTAGGTTACTTTTCTTTTTCCTGAGAGGTGTTTGTTGTTTTAGACTTTCCAGCACAGAATGTTGATGACAAACATTGAAGCGAGTAATCAATTACGAATATAATGAAAAGAACAGCTGCAAAACCTGTTTATAGGTGTGCTTTTAAGATGGCAACAAAATTCAGATGGTAACACTAGAATTCAGTCTGCTGTTACAGCCTGTCACTTTTGGGACTTGAGGGTAAAAAACGCAAAAGCTGAGATAATATGTTAAGTATTCTGACCAGACCAGAGCTGGAACCACCCCTCCAAATTCTTCTTGTTGCAAATTGAGGCCACTGCAGGCAGAAATCTAAAAGAATTATTTGAAAAGTTATTGATAAAGCACCGCCAAAGAACATCGACAAACAAACCACAAGACAAAACACGCCACATTCTGACCTCTTAGGTTTCAGGCAAGATACACAACATTCAGGACATTAAAAATGATCGAGTAATCACTTCATCCGATTCAGCGCAAGATAGGTGTTGAATGACTGTCAGCTTCTAAGAATAGATTAGATAGATTTGTAAGGAGGAGGAAAGAATGTGTGACTGAGGGGAAAATTTGAAAAAGTTGTCATGACAGTAAACTGATGTTTTCGACAGTTTTTGATGTATTCTCTGTTCTCTTAAAATAGGATTTTTTTTTTTTTTTTTTTAGAGAAAAAGAACTGATCTACCCGCTATGAGAGTCATATGTTTTAACAATTATTATTTGCTTGAGGGGCAGGTTGGTGTGTGTGTGTGTAAAGTGTTATTAGAATATGCAGAATATTGAATTTCTGTACATTAAACTTTTTAAAGTAATTACATGATGATCATTTCAGTTTGGGGTTTATTTTTTGCAAATTATTCGTTGTGTATTACTTTCAAAATAGCCTTCAAGCGTAAAAAAAAAAAAAATCAAAGAACATCATCTTTCTCTGCATGAGTGTGTTGCAAATTCCAACAGATAGAAAACACCACGTATGTTCTTGGATGTGACACACACATTTCATCCTGTTCCCACAGAATTATATCCAAATTTATGGAAGTCAAATGTCAGAGGAAAAAGTTTATATTTAAAAAAAAAAAAAAGAAGAAAAAAATTGAATGCTATTTTGAATCTTACGTAATTGTAGTTTGGGTTGTATGTACATAAACTGACAAAAAGTTCCATACTATTCTTTTTTTCTGCTTCCATGCTTTTTTTTTCTGCAAAGAGAAATCTTTTTTTAGTTGTGCTGTGTCTGAGCCATGGTATTGTGGCAAGTGAAACCCAACCCTTCCCTTCCACCCCTTTAATCATTACTGAATTGAACGGGATACCCATTTAATGATTTATGGATGTTTGAACATAGGAGATTTTTAGAACATAAAACTCCGTCCCCAGCAGTGATTGAACTTATGACTGTTGGCTCCATAGCTGACTTGCGCTTATTTCCTGTAATCTTGAATCATGCATTTTGACTGGGTTTATGTTTGGTCAGTCCTTTTAATTCCAGTTTTCAGATTTTATTTAAATTCCAGATGAAACCTTGAGAATGCCAAACTGAAAACAAACTTACAGAATTCTTTATGTAGACATTTTTGTGTGTGTGTTTTGCTTGTTTGTTTTTTAATGAAAAAAAAAATCCTGCAAGTCCAAAGGCATAGCTTAAATCACACCAGATTATGTACAGAATTTCTATGCAGCTGATGTCATTTGCTGTGCATGTTCCAGCTTGTTGTTGATGCTGATAAATGACCATTGTCAACTCTGCAAGTCTTTCAGAATATGGTGGAAGTGTAGGACAGAAAATGTGTGTTTTGGGTAGTCTGAGGATCGGAAAGATTGTGTTTGGGCATTTAAAAGAGATACATGCAACATTTTAGTCAAGGGCATTTTCTGGTACATAGGCGTTTGATTTGGGCACCTGTGAATTGCAATATTCTGTTCATTTTTCTTGTTTTATAATCTATTTGATACAATGGAATAGAATTTGAAATGAACATCATGAAAACAAATTGTTGTGGGTTAATCGTCAATTAATTTTTTAGTACAAAACTTCAAAAAAAAACACTGGCAATTATCTGAAGCTCTGTTGTTTGTAAGTTAGAAGCAGTTTCAATTACTACAAACTGAAAGTACAGAAAGTAGTAATATGCATCACTGAAGCATGCGAACTTTAGCATTGCAAAATGGGAACGGCATGAAATACTGAAAGTTTCAAACTTATGATCTGACTGTTAATTTTAATTATGCTGAGAAATGCAGATAATTTTGAGATGGGAAGCTTTATACTTTCACATGAAAAAAAAGAAATCTTTCAGTTGTTTTTCTGGAAAATGCTTTTGATGAGAAATACATATTACATATATGCAACTTCTTCTTCTGCATACGCAGGCTGAGACTCCTGCGGACGCCTCCTATATAGACGGACAAGTATTGATTCCATCTACCCAACAAAGGGAGTGGAGTTTTGTATGTATAACCGTTTTTTTTTATCCCGCCATTAAGGCAGCCATACTCCATTTTCAGGGAAACATATGCAACAACTAAGATACATTTTCCGTATCAAAATGTCATGGTGTTATATTTGTACCCATTATCCTTTTTGTCATTTGTTTTTGTAATATATATATATATATATATATATATATATATATATATATATATATATATATATATATATATATCAGGAATAAACACTGAAACAGTCTTTATTGATGGGTGTGTGATAGGTCCGTGTGGAGTTTTTGGACGACAGCAATCGTTCCATCATCCGCAATGTGAAGGGTCCAGTGAGAGAGGGAGACATCCTCACCCTGCTAGAATCTGAACGAGAAGCCAGGAGATTAAGATGATCACACCGTCTTCTGTTTTTGTCTTGTGAGGTGAGTTTGTGACTCCAGAAAGTTGCAGCTTCAGAAAACACATTTTCAGTTTACAATAGCCAAAAGTGAAAAGCAGGGTCTCGAGTTATTCGTGAACAAGAATTTCTGAACAGCAAGACCAAATTGCATTTTAAAGAGTAATTTGAGAAATCTTCTGTATATATATTTAAACTGCTTTTGGCAACACTTTTAGTACTAAGATGATTGTGTAATGATTAATATTTTGGTGGTCTTAATAAACTAGGGTAAGAATCCTGTGCGGGGTATGTTGATTACATCAAATTTATCACTGATAATGATATTCCATGAACAATATTAAAGATGGCTTTGGTTGACTGTGCATGAAAATTGTCCTCTGATTGTTTTACTCTCTTGAGAGTCTAGAGTTAAAAGAAAAAGAATAAAAGTTTTTGTTTTCTTTAATCTGAATGTTGAAGAATGATCTGTGTGCTTTATGCACATAACGTCAGGGAGTGAAGGAAGGGGAAGGGGTCAGTCCATATTTTGCTGTTGTGCTTTTGTAAAAATTAGTGGACATGAAATGTTTCTAATCATAGGTTTCTGCAACTTCTTCTACTCAGCTAAAAACCAGCTCAAATAAACATCAAACTAAAGTGAAAGTTCAGTCTTAAATCTGCTTACACACTGAACATAATTCATGACATCTTTAGCTACATTTTGTAATTATTATACAGAATTAAAAAAAATGATTGTTCTTTTTCATCTGGTAAGACCTGTGACTTTATGTGATGTAGGATAATGATAGTTGTCTGGTCTCTATATCTAATGGCAAGAAAAAGCCAAAAACATGTAGTACAACTTGAAAGCTCAGCATGTGTGTTGACAAGTTCTGAAAATGTTATGGACATTAGGAGTGAGTGTGCTATATTTAGGGGGAAATGTATTCAACTGAAAATGTTATGGACATTAGGAGTGAGTGTGCTATATTTAGGGGGAAATGTATTCAAAGTATGCAGTGACATCAATCGTAACAGTGTTAGATATCTCTGGTTTTCTAGGCATGAAAGTTTGGGGCTGCTGTCCCACTGAAGAGCACATCACTGTTGAAGGATGTGATGCTAGCACACTTGATGTCTTGAATGTTATTTGGTTGTGTGAGCAGCAGCAGCAGCAGCTGTCATCTTCAGTGTATGAAAAGGCAGGGTCTCAAAAACCTCCCATGTTCTAATACTTCTATGATAATGTTACCATGACATTGACATAAAATCATTTTCAGTACAAATTATTCATTGTTACGGGAAAAAAAAACAAACAGTACCATAGATGAATTATCTACATTCAGCAATTTCTGTTTTTACATTGAAATTCCTTAGTACTTTTATTTTCATTGAAGATAGATTTTAAAAGAATTGAGGTATATTTTTATTTACTTTTGTATTTCAAACCAGTTAAATGTACTACTACTAGTATTTTTAGTTGCAAATTTGTTTTAATGGTCACACATTGTGAAAGTGTTGAACTTTCAAAGTGATAAAACTGAAAGAGCCATGCTGTGTGTGTGTGTGTGTGTGTGTGTGTGTGTGTGTGTGTGTGTTGCAGTCTCCACAGTCGTCATTTGAACACAGGCTGGGGTCATGGCGGGCTAAAGGAGCTAACGCATATTGTGTTCAATTTTTGTGATGACCAGATTTGTCGGACTCTTGAACCTGTCACAGGAATAAAACTGTGGAGTGTACCAGATGATTGTTATGGCTTTGTGCATTTGCTCACCATTTCTGCCTCTCTCTCTCTCTCTCTCTCTCTCTCTCTCTCTCTGTCTCTCTCTCTCCCCACCCCCTCTTCCCCCAGAGTGGTAAGTGCTTCACTTTTGATGTAGCATGCTACAATTTTTGTTGACTGTGCTACACTGTTACTCTCTGTGATGAAATGCTACGCCAAGAAACAAAATTTTTAGAAAAGGAAAAAAGGCTTCATGGACTTTGCAGTGGTTTAAAACAGAACCAAGTCGACATAGATCATTAATGTAGACTTATTTCATTGAAAAAAATGGGCAAGTCCTGTCAGGAGAGGAAACACAAACAAAAGACAAATAGTTCAGATGATCTCCATTTTGCCTCCTTATTGATTGGTTTCATTTTGAGACATTTTGATTTTTCATAAGTCAAAGATCACACGATAACTATTGAGATTCTGTCATCTTAGTCGCCATCGAGCCTTACGCAGAGTGAAATGTAACTAAAAGTGCTGTCGAGTCTGACTTGGTGTAGCGCAAACAAGTGATGTGCTTGTATTTGGAATTAACCACTATCACTTTAACATTAACCACTATCAATCAGGAAAGGCTCCGGTGCATAGCCTATCCTAGGTATCCAGAAACATGCTGACATGCAAACAACCTATGATTCAGGAAATGTATGTACAAACAGTGCATGGGTGGCCGAATTCAAATCGCGAGCACAATTTATGTACTCATTACACATTTTAAGGGACTACATCATTAGAATCCGCGATGATTCAGCAACATTTCAACAGGAAATGAACACACGTTTTACGCAAGATTTAATTTGATTTGATGATTTTTAGGAAAATTTGAGATTGGTGATTGCAAATGGCCAATGCCAAAGTTTTCAGAACAGACAACAGCAGGACCATCATGAATTTAACAGCATGAGCAGCATGACCAGCAACGAAGTTAAAAGAGTATTTCATGATGCCTTTAAAGCAGAAATCAGTTTGATTATTGCCAGTATTGTCAAATAACAACATCAACAAAGGTGATTTGGTCAGGTTGCTTGATGAATCTGTATTGATTCAAGTGTGAAATTGCTATCCTACAAAGATTTATTTGGAAAATTGCAAGATGCAAGATTATTGTGTTCGAATGAACATTTTAGATTAAAATTGAATGATTGTCTACAGTTAATTTGGGCAGTAAACTATGATGACTTTGCTGGATTTCAAGCACAGCCTGAGACTGGTAGTGTCAAATCTATATGATGTTAATCAATTTGCAGGCATTTTCCAGTCATTCTTTTTGTACAAATACCATTTCAAGGTAAAGCAGTAAGGTAAATGAACTTTAAACATCTTCTTCATATGTAAATTTTGTATCTTTTGAGAGTGTATTTCATTAACTCTGATGATTGTTAGAATCAAAAGAATGCCAACAAGGCAAATGGTAAAATTGAAAGGGCACTGTCTGTAAAGGACTTAATCAGTAGGGTGATTTTTTTTTTTTTTTTTTTTTTTTTTTAATCAAATTCACTTGTATAAACACACTTGAGACTTTTAAGGTTTTAACGTGAGTTCAGGATTTTCTTCAAGGCTATATTCTTGAGGTTTGCATAAATCTGCCAAGAAAAGTTTGAGGGATATGCGAGGTTTGAAGTCCACAATCCAGTCCATTATTTCATACCAATCATTTAGTCAAGGCTTCTGCCTGCATTTCTAGGTTGGTTTTGGTTTTAAAAAGAAAAAAAAAATATGGGCTCAAAATGTTCGTAAGACTTGGAAAAGAGGGACTGGCAAGAATATTGACTACATTGCAGGCGTCTAGAATTGTTGGAATGCAGGGTGGCTTGAACATGTCAAACTCAACATTGGTTTGTAAGACTGGGAAAAAACGTTTAGCACCAGGGAGCCTTTTATTTCTTGACTCCTCAGTGCCATTGTCCATGGAGTCTACCCAGGGGGTCCAACATTGGCTCCTGGGCCTTCTAAAAAGTTTCAATTTTTTCTTCTACTTGCACAGGTCTCAAGGATGGATCATCTTCCTTAAATTTTTTTTTTTTAGAAATTGTTATTCATTTATGTATTTATTTTGCTATTTCACTTCAGTCCTTTAGTCTGTGAAGCTGAAACAATGTGCAGACTGTGGTGCAAACTTAACCAAACTTCACAATTTTTTTTTTATGAATGACTTGGTTTATTTATATATAAATATAAGTTGCATATTTGAGCTGGGATCAGAATTTCTGTTTTGCTGATAAAAGGAAAATGATTTATTTGCATTTTATCACCATATAGCATGCATTGAAAATCAGTCCTTTACATCGCAAATGATAACTGTTAACAAGACAGTTAACAATACACAAGGTTTTGCTTATATTTTGTTTCAGAAGTTTAATTTTTTTTTTTGCTTTTTTTTTTTTTTTTTTTTTTTTTTTTTTAGAAAATTTGAGTCGAGACATACACGATACATAACTTTTCAATGCAGAGAAAATCATGTAAGAAGAAAGAAAGATGAGTTACAGGAACCAGAAACTCGCCAGCACTCTGGAAAAGGCTCAGATCAGGGACTCAAAGAGCATGCAGGGCTCTCAGCTCAGACGAGGCTTGACTTCGAAAAAGTTGATTGGATGAAAATGAATTAAAATGTCAAAATGCTTCACTTTATCTTTGGGGCATTGGCAGCTCTCTCTCTCCCTCCCTCCCTCCTCTCTCTCTCTCTCTCTCTCTCTCTCTCTCTCAATCTCTTGTCTGTCTTCTTGTATGTTTGTCTTTGCTTTTTTTTTCCCTACACAAGTAAAAAGCAAAACTGTTGCTTTCAGGCAGATATTAACACAAGATCAATGGCAGCAATTCATGATGCGTGGATTCGCAAGTTTTCTCCCTTCCCAATGCTAGCAGTTCAGTCAGCATCATCGGCTTATGGTCACAGGTCCCCACTGCCTGTCTTAGAGAGAAAGACACGTTTCGTTATTTTTTTTATTTTTTTTTTTTCTTTAGTTTTGGTGTGAGAGGCCAGCCTCCATTCAGCACAACAAGATCAGATCATGTGTTTGTCACTGTACTCCTTGTCATGCACTGGCAGTTGATTCGAATCATGCTGAAATGCCTGTTATTCTGTCATGGAAAGTTTCCAAGGAAGGAACTGTTGACAGCAGGAACAATAATTTTCAGATGATGGCAAGGCAAAATATATTTTCTCAAATTCTTTTGTGCCCTGTGCCTGCAAAGATCAGTTTTTGGCAACCAAATACACAGACCAACTCATATGATTGCTGTCGTGTCCAGAGTCAATGACAATGCAACTCAAAGTATCTGTTGCCAAGTTTGCAAATTGATCCAGCATTCAAGGACATGGGGTGTATTCCATGAACAGACTTTGGTTTTGATTGATGCCAGTTTGGAGAAAATTTTACTTTTGTTTTGAAAGTACACCTTTTTCTTTTTTTTCTTGTTATTATTTTTAGTTTTTGTGTGTGTTTTTTTTAAAAAACTTATTTCTTTATCGTTTGTGTGCCACAGGTAATACTAGTCTCATGCCACTCTTTCTGGGGCTGTCTCACACAGCCACACCCCCAGCCCTATCTATAGGCCCAGGGAGCAGTCAATATCATTGTCATGTGACAACCAACCAGGGATGACATGGTACCACTGCCAAATCACCCTGGTGATGTTCATTGGTGCCTGTTCTGTATAACATGAACAAGACATGCCTACTAACCCCCCCCCCCCCTCCTCCCCTTCACTACTGACAACAACAGTTGCTCAGGGTGAGAAAGCATCCCCCTTTTTGAGAGAACCAACGATTAACTATGCTAAAATGCTGGTTATCCTCTTGTGTAAAATTTTCAAGGAAGAAACTGATTGGTTTGGAGACTGGACATCTGGAAAACCAGAATTTATTAGCTTGGCAATGATGACAAAACATCATTAATGGTATCTCTCCTGTATGCAAGAGCAGGACTTAGATTTATTCGACAGAACAATCCAAATGTTCACAATATATTCCAGAATGAGTGCTTTAAACAGATTCTCTGCATCTAGTGTATGGGTCATTAAAAAATGAATGCCAACGCGGGCAGTCAGCACATGTGCCGGGAGACGGTTATCTCTCTTTGCACACGAATGCCATAATCTTCAACAAGAGCTTTCTCTTGCAGTGACTCCCAGTCCATGGCCATCTTAAGAGTTGACAGTAAATGACCGACAAGCAGACCAAAGAAGCAGTGATAGAGTAGTACACTAGCTTGATTATAACGCTTCAACTTCGTGAAGAAATGATGACAAAAGAATGTTCAAGACCCCCCTCACCCCCCCTCATGTGTCTGTCACAAAATCCCGACA
>JADBJO010000016.1:47500-57500 GCA_016801955.1 Conus betulinus
ACAGTGGACCGTTTAAGACGGGCTGTCTGGAAACGAAAAAAAGTGTAGCATATCGTAACATACTTGTTTTGTTTGTTTTTTCCTCCCGTTTCTATTTGTCGCTCCCGCTTTACTCGCTCCCCCCTTCCCCTCCCCCCCCCCCCCACCCCCCCCCCCCCCCCCCCCCCCCCCCCCCCCCCCCCGCTTCCAATCTACCACCACCCTCGGTCTTTCCTCGCACTATCTCTCTGTTTGTCTATAATCTTTGCCTGATGCATCTACGTGTGTTTAATCGAGTTCCTCCCCCCCCCCCCCCCCTCCCCCTTGCCCCAACCTATCGTATACAGGAAAAGGACTGAAAATAAACGCGCAAATCCTTGCTATACATTATTATCTTGTTAAATAAAAAACTCTCTTTTGTCTTGTTTATTTCTGTCTCCGTCGTCGTAATTCGACACCAGTAAGTGAGAAACTCGATGCAGCTATAACACTGGCAGCAGACCGCGCAGTAATAGGGTCCTTGCAATGAATTTCACTTGGATACAAACAATATGCGGATCGCTCAAATGGGGGAAATCGATTGCGCTGGCCACTTTGTGGTTTCGGCCGTGCAGGATCAGCTGTAGGCCTATTCGTGCAAGGTTTTTTTTTTTTTCTTTCTTTATGCACTCATATGATTGTAAATATGTGCGTGTGTGTGTGTGTGTTGGGGGTGGGAGGAAGGGGGGGGGGGGGGGGGGCTCCAAGACGGTTTGCATACATGTGGTGCATCGATTTAACTAACACATCTGTGGAAAGACTATGTCGTGTGTTTAGGTGGGGGTGGGGGTGGGGGTAGTGGGTTAGAGAGAGAGAGAGAGAGAGAGAGAGAGAGAGAGAGAGAGAGAGGTATTGCAGAAGCAAGCGCACGGGTAAGCGTCAATACGCGAATGTTCATGCCATGAGGGCAAGACAGTAAATCACAGGTGAGCATGAACGACTGAAACCAGCTTCAAAAAAAAAAAAAAAAAAAAGAAAAAGAAGAAAAACAAAAAACAAAAGAGTTCCTGCAGCTATTGGCCGTAGGGGCTGTGAACGTCAGAGGGTCACCGTGTCCAGGGCACGGCATGACGGAAGGCGGAGCCCTCCTTCTCCCTCTGCCGCCTTCAACCTTACCTGTACTGAGTCATGAACCCATTTAGGCCCACTGTCTGGGTGGACAGAGAGATTTTTTCTAGCCGAATAACATCCGACCCGAGAACGGTTGGAATTCACCGGACCGTCACAGCACAGGCAAACGCTCCAGGCATCTGACTACCTGCCTTTCTGGGTCACTGCACCAGACGTTACTGTCTTTCGATCGGCAACATTTTTAAAGAGGATTGTGTGTCACAAACATTGTTGAAAAGGAAAGGAGAATCCAACAAGGCAGCACAAAAAAAAAAAAAAAAAAAAAAAAAATCAATTCAGAAGCGCGTAGGGCCTAATCGAGCGATCTTTGCCGAGGTTTGAATGTTATCTCTAATCACAGCTTGGTAGGCCCTGTATAGTCTACACGCTGTGCGTTGCCTGATTGCTTCACTATGGCTCCGACTTCACCCTAATTCATATGCATGCATACACCCGTTCTTCCTTCACCGCTCCCTCTCCCAGCTCCTTGTTCATCTCCCAGCCTTCCAGCAAGCACACCAACCCTCTCCCACCCCGCCCCCGCTAATCTCACATCCGGTTCCGTTGTCATGCGCGCGCGCGCGTATGTGCGCGTGTGTGTGTATATGAATGAGTGTGTATGTGTGTGTGCGCGCGCGCGCGCGCGCGCGTGTGTGTATGTGTGTGTGTGTGTGTGTGTGTGTGTGTGTGTGTGTGTGCGTGCGTGCGTGCCGCGAGCGCGCGCGCGTGTGTGTGTGTGTGTGAGAGAAGAACGCGCGCGCGCGCGCGCGTGCGCGGTGTGTGCGTGTGTGTGTGTGTGTGTGTGTGTGTGTGTAGTGTGTGCGTGCGTGCGTGCGAGCGCGCGCGTGTGTGTGTGTGTGTGTGTGAGAAGCGAACGCGCGCGCGCGCGCGCGCGTGCGGTGTGTGTGTGTGTGTGTGTGTGTGTGTGTGTGTGTGTGTGTGTGTGATTTGCATCCTTAGGACCGTAACCTTTTGCGTTCGTTAGGCTTTTATTCGTTTCTTGGAATGGAACAAGGGAAAAGGATCTGGAAAATCTGTGTCCATTCATACTCCACCCCCACCCCCCCCAATTCGCCCCTGCATGTCGGCTACATTGTGGGTACTGGGAAGCAGAGTACCAAAACACTGGACGCAAGAAGCTGGCAGAAAACAGGATTTGTAATAATGAGGGTCAACTTTTGAGCAAATGTGTTACTGACAGGCCTAATACGCCCAGTGATTGTACAGTTATTGAACATGAATAAGCCAGTTACCCCTCTGGCACACGCTTTGCCGTCAGCTGGGTACGGGTGGGCTGTGTGTACATACCTGCCTTGGTGGTCGTTCGGGGTGTGTATTGATGAAGATGAGATCGAATTTCAAAATCACTATTTTCAACACCGTATGGGGTACAAATCAAGTTTTTACCACCATTACAATTACCTCTCTCTCTCTCCTCTCTCTCTCTCTCTCTCTCTCTCCGTGAAATGCATCGCAGCGTTGTGTGCATGACGTGAGCAGAATGTGTGACCGGGCTCTGGCCTTCAATATTCACATGTGGGTTTTAAAAATCAGCCAGTTGTGGGGTATTACAACCCCCTCCTCTCTCTCTCTCTCTCTCTCTCTGTGTGTGTGTGTGTGTGTGTGTGTGTGTGTGTGTGTGTGTGTGTGTGTGTGTGTGTTCGTGCATACGTGCTGCGTGCGTTCATGGTGTGTGTGTGTGTGTGTGTGTGTGTGTGTGGGGTTCGTGCATACGTGCTGCGTGCGTTCATGCCTGCATGTGTGTGTGTGTGTGGGGGGGGGGGGGGGGGGGGTAGGGGGGGGGAGGGGGGCATTGGCCTGCCCTACAGTAGGTACTGGCCGGCGCTACAGTTAATTAAAAAGCATGCTTTGGCCCTTCCCACAAGTATCAACTCGCGCACTGTCTTGTCCGACAGTTATCAAAGCATACATTGGCCTGTCCTACAGTTATCGAATCACAAAATGGCCTCTCCTATAGCAGTTAAAGAATACACTGGCTCGCCCTATAGTTATCAAACAATACATCATAAGCTTGTCCTCGAGTTTCTAAAAATGCACGCGCCTGTTATACAGTTGCTAAAGAATACATTGGTCTGTCCTACAGCTATCGAGGGATGCATTGACCTGTTTGACAATTGTCAAGAGGCTGACTGGCCTGTTGTATAGTTATAAAAAAAATACATCGGTCCGCCCTACATTTACTTAAGCATACACTGATCTGTATTACGACAGTCATTAGCTCTCTGGCCTGTCCTGCAATCACCAAAGCATGCGTGCACCGGTTCAATAGATATCAAAACATACACTGGCCTGCCCTACACTAACAAAGCATACATTGGCCTGTCCTACACTTGACAAAGCATACATTGGCCTGTCCTACACTTGACAAAGCATACATTGGCCTGTCCTACACTTGACAAAGCATACATTGGCCTGTCCTACACTTGACAAAGCATACATTGGCATGTCCTACACTTGACAAAGCATACATTGGCCTTCCTACACTTAACAAAGTACACATTGGCCTTCCTACACTTAACAAAGTATACATTGGCCTGTCCTACACTTAACAAAGTATACATTGGCCTGTCCTACACTTGACAAAGCATACATTAGCCTGTCCTACACTTGACAAAGCATACATTGGCTTGCCCTAAAGCTAACAATGCACACATTGGCCTGTCCAACGCTTAACAAAGTATACATGTGCTTGCCCTACAGTTAACAAAGCATACATTGGCCTGTCTTGCAGTTATGAAAGCATCTAACCAGTCATACAGCTATCAAAGAACTTATTGGTCTATCCTACTGTTGTGTGTCAAATCATGCACTGGCCACAGTGCGTACCGGGTCTGTACGACAGGTATCAGAGCATCAAGCCTACTCATGGGCAGCAGGTCTTTTCTCTACAGCCGGGAGTCCATTGTCGTTGGTGATCTCCTTATGGCCGTGTAATTCCACTTCTTGTCCAAGGCATGACAGATCACAATGATAAAGACAGGTACAGACGTCATGAAGTGCATGCCTATTCAGTCGTTAAGGCTGTCGTCTGCCTTTTCAATGGACGCTTCTCCTGGGGAACCATACCCTTTTGTCCCCCTCTCCAAGTACCCCCGGTGTGGATACAAATACCCTGAAATCTTTCGAGAATATGAATGATTAAAGAAAAACTACAAGCACCCGGAGTAAGTGCATAATATTTCGCTTTTTTCAAAGCTTCTTCAGTTGCAACCATGGACCGAACTGAAAGAATGAAACACCGAACTTAAAATGTAAACAACTGAATTAAAATCAAGCACTAATCCTATTTAAAAAGCACGGTTTTTTTTCAATACGAGAATATGTGGGTCAGTATCTTAAGCTGCAGGTAAACATTCATTTACAATATTTTTAAAGGCAGAAGACTAATGTTCGTTCTATTTACATAAGGTGATTACATAAGGTGACCTCTCTCTCTCTCTCTCTCTCTCTCTCTCTCTCTCTCTCTCTCCAACAACTTTAATGAGCCGATTCTCAAAAGTCTCGTCGAGAAACTCCCCCAAACTCCATATCCCATTCCCCAGAATTGGACCTATTTAAATCAAGTCTAACGTACTCCCATCCTCTTCTCTCTCGCTCTCCTCTCGCCATATCCTCGCTCCCTCTCTCTCTCTCATCTACATATATATGTGTCGGGGATCCCTATATATCCTGTGCATATCCTCTCCTCCCTCGCCTCCTTTGAAATATGACTTATATGTTGTGCCCTTCTCTCTCTCCTCTCCCCTCGTCCGCTCCTCCTCACTCCCTCTCCCCCGGGGGCCTCCTGGTGAGTTCTCGAAGTTCCCTCCTCTCCGGGGTTCACTGTCGGCTCTTGTGGGCTCCGGGACGTGCCGCAAAGTAGTCGCTGGGGGGGAAGAGGATGTGGTGTGTGCGACTACGGGCATAATAAGGGCGTGCGATCAATGGGAACGTTTGCTGGTGTTCGTGATGGTTGGCGGACGGGGCGCATGGGTTGGAGGCGAGGCGCGGGTGGTAGTTCGGGTGGCTGGGGGGGAACGAACTAAAACTCTACTATGGGGGCCCCGCGCCCTCGGCGGCCTCCTCTTCCTCTCTCCCGCTCTCGCCTCGGGGGTGCGTGAGTTGAGGAGGGTTGGGCCGGGTGACGTAGGGAGTGTGGGTCTGGGGGGAAGCGGTGTGATGTGTTGGGGGAATCTGGGGAGGAGGAGAGTGGGCGTGGTAGGTATGGGCCTGGTGCCCTCTTTTGTTGGGGCCCTTGCTCCCTCGCCTCTCTCTCTCCCCTCCTCTCCCTCCTCCTCCACCTCTCCTCTCTCCTCTCTCCCTCTCCCTCCCTTCTCGTCGCAGGGGCGAGGGCGGCGTAGGCTTCGTCGGGGCGGGGATGCTGAAAGTCTGTCGGTCGGGGGTGCTGTGGGGGCGTGTCGAGGGGTGGCGGTCGGGTGGGTTCGGTGTCGGGGCTCGTGGGGGGGGGGTCGGTGCGCGGTGGCCTCCGGGCGTCCGGGGGTGGTGCGGGGTCTCTCCTCCGCGCTCTCCCCTCTCTCTCCCTCCCATCCTCTCCTCTCTCTCCCTCCTCATGTTGTGGTTTGTTCCCCCTTCTCTCTCTCTCTTCTCTCTCTCTCCCCCTCCTCGCCGCTCCTCTCCTCTCTCGTGTGTGCCCTTCTCTCCCTCTCTAAGGTGCTCTCCCCTTTTTTCTCCTCTCCCTTTGTGCCCCTTTCTCCTCTCTCCTCTCTCGCCTCCTCTCCCCGTTTCTCCTCCCTTGTTGTTTGTGCCCCTTCTCCTCCCTCTCACTCCCTGCTCTCTCCCCTGTATGTTTGATGTTGTGCCCTTCTCTCTGTTCCCTTCTCCCTCTCCTCTTGGTTGCCCTTGTTCTCTCTCTCCCCTCTCGCGGGGGAGTCGGTTGGTGGGTAGCACCAGGGGTGAGCGGGATGGGGCGGCGGGGTGCTAACGTGGGGCGAGTTGGTTCGGAAGTGAGACAGGGGGAGAGGTGTAGTGCGTGCGAGCAAAGAGAGCCGAGAGTGGACGGCGGAAGAAAGGAGGGGGAGGGTAAGGTATGCTGGTGCGAAAGAGAGGGGGGGGGTGGCGAGGGTGCGGAGGGGTGGTCGGGGGGGGGCGGGGGGGAGGGGGGCGGGTGTGGGGGGGTGCGGGGGGGGGGTTGGGTTGGGGGGGGATCGCTGTTTTGTGCCTTCTCTCCCTCTCTCTCCTCTCATCTCCTCTCTCGCTCCCCTCTCTCACTCTCTCCCCGTCTCTCCCCTCCTCTCTCCGGGTCTCCACTCTCTCTCTCTCTCCCCTCCCCCGGCCTCTCCCCTCCCTCTCTCTCCTCTCTCCTCGGGGTCTCCCTCTCTCTCTCTCCTCCCATCTCCCGCCTTCTCCCGCCCTCTCTTCTCTCGTCCTCCTCCTTCTTCTCTCTCTCCTCCTCTCTCTCTCCTCCGCTCTCCCGTCGCCTCCTCTCTCTCTCTCCGTCTCTCCGCTTCCTCCTCTCTCTCCTCCCCTCTCCTCTCCCTCTCTCTCTCTCTCTTCCTCCACAAATCTGCCTCTCCTCGCCTCGCTCTCTCTCCTCCCCCCTAAGTTGTGCCTTTCTCTCTCCTCTCCCCCTTCAATCTCCCCTCTACTCCCACCCTCTCTCTCCCCCTTCCCCTCTCCTCCCGCCGTCCCCCTCTCTCTCTTCTGTTCTCCTTCTCTCTTCTCCCCTCTCTCTCCCGCCTCCCCCCCTCCCCTCCCCTCCCTCCCTCCTATCCTCCCCCTCCTCATTCTCCCTCTCTCCATCTCTCCCTCTCCTCCCTCTCTTCTCTCTCTCCCCTCCCTCCAAATCTCTCTCCTCTCCTCCTTCGCTCTTCTTGTGCCCTTCCCTCCCTCCTTCCTCCTCCCCTCTCTCTCCGTCTCTCTCTCCTGTTCCCTTTCTCCTCCCCTCTCGCTCTCTCCCCTCTCTCCCTCTCTCCCTCCTTGTCCCCTTCCTCTCTCTCTCCCTCTCTCTCCCCTCTCTCTCTCTTCCCGCATCTCCCTTCTCTCCCCTCTCTCCTCTCTCATTCCTCTCCCCTTCCATCTCTCTCTCTCCCTCCTCCCCCCTTCTCCTTTCCTCGATCTCTCGCCCGTCTCTCTCCTCTCTCTCTCTTTCCTTCTCTCTCTCCTCTCCATCTCTTCCCCACTTCTGTCCCTTCTCGATCTCTCTTCCATCCCAATCCTCTCTCGTCCTCTCTCTCTCCGTCCTCTCCCTCTCTCTCTGGTTTTGTGTTGTGCCCTTCCCCCTCTTCTCTCACTCTCGTCCTCTTTTCTCTCTCTCCCTTCCTCCCTCTCTTCCACATCACAGTTCTCCTCCTCTCTTCTCTCCTCTCTCCTCCCTCTCCTCTTTCTCTCACCTCTCTCGGTACTCTCCTCTCCTCCCATCTCGTCCCTCTCCTCTCTCTCTCTCTCCTGTTTGTGCGTGCGTTGTGGTGCGTGTGTGCGTGATTCAGTACATCCTGTTATTCGTATTCTTTACTGTCTATTTTCATACATGCTTTTTGTAACGTTTTTAGTACATTTCCGATTTCAAATTATTACAGCTCTTCCCTTCCATCCTCTCTCGTTGTCTCTCTTCTTTTGATTGCATGCCCTCTGTGCGTACGAGCGTGCGTGTATGCGCGGTGTGTTCAAAATATGTACGTACTTTGTCATATTCATTTCACTGTCTGTTTTCATACAAGCTGATCTTGTACGTTGTAGTACATTTACATATGTTCCCCCAGCCCACCTCACTCCCTACCCCCACTCTCTCCTTCCTCTTCATTATTGTCATTTTCATTTTTTTCTTTCTTCTTTTTTGTTTTGTTTGTTTGTTATTATTCTTATTTTTGTTTTGTTTTCATTTCTCTTCTATTTTCATTTGATGTTCCTCTATGATTACATGACCGCTTTGTTTGCTTCTTTGCTGTCTACATTAATTGATTTTCACTGCATGTTGTAGTCCCTACTCAGGGCGAGGACTGGATGTTAAAAAGAAAAAGCACGTCAGTGCTTATCTATTATCCTCGTAAATAAAGAATTTTTGTCTTGTCTTGTCTTGTCTTGTCTTGTCTCTCCCTCCCCTCGTAGAGCGTGTGAGTACGCATGTTAATCTCTCTGTATGTCTGCGAATGCAAACGCTCAGGCGTATTTACACGCGCGCGCGCATGCGCGTATGTGTGTGTGCGTGCATACGCGTCACGGTACGTGTGCACAGGTGGCAACGGCGCTTAACTTCCCCCCTTTCTCCCGTTGTTGATATTTGGCCCAATTTAGCTTGAAAGGAGGCATTCAGGCGGCGCCATTTGTTTCTGAATAGGCTCGCCTCTCCTGACCGGAGTCGAATAGCACCGTCCCCCTTTCACTGTCCCGACACCATGCTGCTTGGCACCGCGGTTGTCTCCCCTCTCAGTCAGCGGTGTCAAACGTCCCTTTGGGGTGAAAGCTGACAGCCAAGCTAGATACTCCTACAGCCGTTTACCCGTCAGTTACGGGGGGTGTGTGTGTGGGGGGCCGTGTACATACATGTCTTGGTGGACGTTTCTGCGAGTGATTCGGGACCGGCTCGGTGTTTAGGGTAATGCCTGTTGAAGTTCTTTCTCTGTCCGTTCGTCTGCCTGTCTGTCTGCCTGTCTGTCTCTCTTCTGTGTGTGTGTGTGTGTGTGTGTGTGTGTGTGTGTGTGTGTGTGTGTGTGTGTGTGTGTGTGTGCGTGCGTGCATGCGTGTTGCTTTTTTTTTTTTTTTTTTTTTGTTTGCTTTTTTACAGGGGTAGGGGGTGGCATGGGGAGTAAGTGGGGGTGGGTGAGGGGGGATGCAAAGAGGGGGGGGAGGGGGTTAGGTGAAGGTACGGCGATGAGGGAGCAAAGGTTCAGGGGGGTTTTTCTGTTTTTGTTGTTGTTGTTGTTGTTGTTGTTGTTTTTGTTTTATTTCCCTCAGGATGAATTCTTCACAATTTTTTTTTATACATAATTATTGTCTGTGTGTGACACGTTGATATGCGTTATCTCGACTCGTCAAACGCCTGTTTCAATGTGTGGGTCGGCAAATTTCTACGCTATGCTGTCCTTTTCTTCACCTCTCTCTCTCTCTCTTCTCTCTCTCTCTCTCTCTCTCTCTCTCTCTCTCTCTCTCTCTCTCTAATTATATATACAATTTTCAATAGGTCAGGTATGACCAAGTATTTTTGTCAGAAATCAGACAGCATCTATCTGACTGTTTCGATGTAACTGGTAAGGTCATACAGCAGAGACATCCAGGAAAAACGCACCCTTCTAAACACAGATTTCAGCCACAGAAAAGACCTCAGTGACGTAGTATCTAAAATGGTACCGGTAAAACCTGGGCTAGGTCTCAAGTTTGAATGAAGAGCCCCTGGGATTAAATCACAGAAATGGTACTGTACAATCGTTTTTTTTTCTGCTTATGTTATGTAGCCTTTATGTCCAATTTAGAAAACGTAGGGTACTGTTTGTTTCACTTTGTATTCAACATACTCCCCTCCCCCCCCCCCCAACCCCCCACTTCTTATTTTTTAAGAAATACAATACGAAAAGGCAGTTAATATTTTTATTTGGAAATCGAAATATGCAATCACTTTGCAAAGTTTCTGGCCGGAGCATATCACCATAGACGTAAATGCTTTCATGGCACAGCAGTCTTGTCAGTATCATAATTTGCGCTCGTTGAGCATTGTCAACAAACAGTAATATCTCATGAATTCATGATTAACCCCGATTGTCACTTACTATTACCTTTTTTTTCAGTGAAATAACTTGGATCTATATTTCTCTTCTGTTACGACGATTACTGGTTACATTTTATTACTTACCCTGCAGGCATAATGCGGATATGGGCAGTCTACTCTTCTTCTTCTTCTTCTTTCTTCTTCTTCTTCTTC
>JADBJO010000016.1:65000-77500 GCA_016801955.1 Conus betulinus
CAGTCTCATCGGCAATGGCACGATTCCCTGGTGCAGATGCCTTTTACGGGCAGCTCTAACCAACGCCACAAACTCCATGATGATGCCTACCCCGTATACTGGGCCGACTGGTCCTCGAGCCACGTCTTTGTGAGCCAGTACCGACCTTGCAGTCCTTTCCGACGTAAACTTTTTTTTACCTCTGAAGCTGAATCCAAATTGTCGTTAATCACCATTCAGTCATACTTAGCGTCTCCACTCTATCCTGTACACCTAGACCACATAATACTAGTGGGACCTTTGCGGTCGGCTGAGCTATAAGCAACATTACCTTACCTTACATAGTACTAGTGGGGAGTCATGCCATTCACTGAAGGCGACAATCTGTCCCGCAGAGGTCGTGGATACATGATCTGCCTGTATTTACTGCCACTAAGGATATAGCATTCTATACTGGGGTAATATTTTGTACTGCAACGTCGGTAAAGAATGTCACCCTGGATAACATTTTGTACCGGGATGACACTTTGTACCGGGGATGACATATTGTACCGCAAAGTCTGTTCAAAATGTCTCCAGTGACATTTTGTTCCGCAACATTCCTCTTCGTGTCGATGTCAGGCATTGATTGGCGCTCTCACGGACAGAAAAAAAACTTGTCTTCGTGAGGCCGCGAATCATGAATGTGACACAATGGAGGACAGTTTCGGGGAGCTTCTAAACTTGGACATTGTCAAAAGTTGAAAGCCAACGTTCGGTTTTGCCTGAAATTGATAGATATGCGAACGGTAGTTTATCAGTAAGATAAACAATTATCAGTGAGTTGATGGCGGCAGAATGCGATGCACACCAATGACTGCCTCATCCATAAGCTTCGAAGTGTAGACAATGAAGACCATCAGCGTCCACCTGTTTGTTTGTACCCCCCCCCCCCCCCCCCCCCCCCCTCCGATCCTGCCCCTTCCCCCCCCCCCCCCCCCCCCCCCCCACCCCCCCCCCCCCCCCCCCCCCCCCCCCCCCCCCCCTGCCCTTCTCGTGTCTTCTTTTTCCCGACCGCTTGTGATTTCCTTGCCCATGTGTGCAAAGTTCACAGTGCTAGCAGGAGCTATTTATTTACTCTCCTCTCAGTTTAAATTCAGAGAGTGTCAAACAGTTGTACTGAATAACGTTCCCGGCAATGTACAAATCGGGTTGCTGTTAAATTGTTGCTAGTTATGCCAACGTGTCACACGTACGTAACTCGATAGCTGAACCAATATGCTGTGGAATGATTAGCTCCATGAGGGGGCCTGTTCTGAAGAGGGGTTCGATCATCTCTATCAATCATTTTGAGCTTGGCACTATCAATCTAAATGGGTTGCTTACATGCTGAGCAAAAAGTACAAAAACGTTTCTTTAACAAACAATTTCATTCCATTATCCTTATCCTATCAAACCCTTTCCCTAAAAAATCGCGTCAAATGTCAGTGCGGCGTTCTTTACAAAGATCATGTGAACAGAAGAAATATGTAGACCGGATGATATGTATGTATGTGTACAGCAGCGCGTGAGCGTGTGAGAGAGAGAGAGAGAGAGAGAGAGAGAGAGAGAGAGAGAGAGAGAGAGAGAGAGAGAGAGAGATTCTTACTCTTCAGTATGTCCCCTTCGTACGATGCTTTATCCTTCATCACACCACACCCCCCACCCCTTGTCCCCCGCCCCTTGTCCCCCACCCCTTGTCCCTCACTCATTTGACTGCCAGCCGCTTGCCCCTACTTCCAACAACAACAACAAAAGCTTCTGATTTGAAATAAGAGTAGGGTGCATTTTACTGGGCTACACCGGCCGAGCCTGTGTGATATTGACCGACGGGTTGTACAATGAAATTAGGGACAGCCAAAGTCGCCTGTCAGAAGGTGATCGATGTTCGAGTAGAGATCAATGATCACTGATTCGATCAAGATCAGAGGTTTGAAAAATATCACCTGGAAGGATTGGTATTGATTTGGCACAAACCTGGCCTAAGAAAGTACGGATGAAAGGGTCAAACTTCCCATTTCCAAACAGCTTTGACGTGGAAGGTTGGTGGCTGTCTCGCAAGACAGCACTGCGGTTGCACTGCTGTCAATCAGATCTTTCTTCTGATTTCGCTGAAAGGACAGCCTGGGCGACGAATATGAGGCAAAGTCCGGCTGTCATAGCAATGGTGGGGGGGGTGGTGTGAGAGAGCGAGACATGTTCGGAGACTGCGCCAAGAAATCTTCCAGAGGCATACGCTGTAGAAATGGTGGCAAAGTATGGTGGCATGTACCGACTGTGTTGAAACCTCGCGGGGTGATGTGAACGTGAATGAGAGGTTGGTGTTTGTTTGACGCCTAGGTGAGTGGGTGTCTTGTGGGACTGTTTAGATTCAATGGAAGGGTTTGGCCGACAGATTTTACAGATATTGACAACTCGATGCTTTGGGGGGGGGGGGGGGGGGGGGGTCCTTGCTAACCAGTTCATATATATCTGTGTACTAATGAATGACGGGTGTTTACTCTGCAGGGCGACGTGTACATAGAATCAATAATAGCCATAAGATAGTTCATGAATTAGCAGTTGGATATCGAAGATGACTGTTGCATTTCTGCATGAACAGTCAGTATGAAAGTGGATCGAGCTGTGGGTGCAAGAGGCTGAAAAAGCTACACGTGTGTGTGTGTGTGTGTGTGTGTGTGTGTGTGCGTGTGTGTGGTGGCGCTTACCCCTCTTCTTCCTCCTCCGCGCACCTCCGTAGTCTTCGTTCGTCTGCTGCTCTTGCATGATCTGCCTTTTGAGGCTTTTTTTTTTTTGATTTGGTGTTGTATTGGAAAAAGCTACATGTGTGTGTGTGTGTGTGTGTGTGTGTGTGTGTGTGTGTGTGTGTGTGTGTGTGTGTGTGTGTGTGTGTGTGTGTGTGTGTGTGTGTGTGTGTGGTTCTTGTGTGTGTGTGTGTGTGTGTGTGTGTGTGTGTGTGTGTGTGTGTGCACGCGCGCCCGCGCGCGGACAAAAAGTGGTCCGGGGGTGTCTGGACCCGCCTCCCCCATGGCCATCAAACTGACATTGTTGGCACGTTCCATCCCCACCCCACCTCATCCCCGCCCGATACCCCTGATGGGACAGAACCTCCCAGCACGCTCTGAACACCCCTTCCCCCCTCTAATTTACAAATCCGGCCCTGGCGTGTGTACTTTATGTGCGTACATGCGTGTGTGAGGTTGGTGGTGGAGGGCTGGGATATGGGAGGTGGTATTGTTCACTTACCTGTGCAGCACAGAAGTTCTGTATATTTGCCGCCTTTTTACCGATTCTAAAATTTAAAGATATATATTCTTTTTTAACGCATGTACATTATTCAGATTTCATATTGGTCTGCTTTGAGCGGTGTGGAAGTTTTTACTGTGACAATTAAGAGAAACAGATGAACAGTAATGGTGAGAAAAAAGCAAAAAGCCGAAGTAAAATTGCTATCCGGACTTTCGCCGCAGTTGATTTTTGATTGGTTAACACTGAATTCCATTCACTGCGGAATTAGCGTTCGGCCAGAATGTCGGTGACTGGAGACTGACAATTCTCAGATGATCTTGGGTTCCGGTCAGAGGATTGACTATTTATGGTACATGAGGAAAGGTGTCATTTGTGCTAAGAAAAAAAAATACAGACATCATTTATCTTGTTTGTACTGAAGATGATTATTGTCATATTATTATAACGAATACTTACATAGCGCCTATTCTCGGCTAGAGACCAAGCTCTAAGCGCTTTACAATCCACACTCGTTTACAAAACGGGCTGCCTACCTGGGTAGCGCCGACTGAAGAGCTGCCAGCTGGCGCTTCATTCATTCGTTTCCCGTGTCATCCAGTCCATATCATTCAATATCGTTCACCCAGTTTCTTTCCTTCCTTCATTCTTTTCTATTTCTGTTAGTGAATTTTAATCGGGAACAAGCTTGATTAGAGATTAGGTTCTTAAAGAGAGTTCTTTTTTTACTTATTGTTTTTTTTAATATGAGTCAGAGAGGGGGGGGGGGGGGGGGGGGGAACAGCGGGTTACAGCAGCACAGCAGTAGTACAGCAGCAGTATAGACAGTACGGTAAACAGCACGGGCATTAATGTTAAAGAAACGATTTGTAATGTGCTGGAAGTAGCAGACGTTTCAACTCCAGAGGCAACTCTAAGGTGGAGTTCGAACTTCTCATGCTTGTGTTATTCCATTGTGCTGTGGAGACAAGAGCTATTTTAGTGGACGTAATGTTGGCTGCTTTCTGTTCTCCCGTTGTCGGTCTACACACTTTGGCCCTCCGGCGGTGTCAGCGACAGTTTACAGGCACGTTACCGACAGGTCAGCGTTGTTCGGAGGTGGTACAGGATACCCTGACGTGTAGGTTTTTAATCCTTATTTCAGCTGATCTGTCATGATCTCTCTTCTCTCTCTCTCTCTCTCTCTCTCTCTCTCTCTCTCTCTCTCTCTGTGGTGTGTGTGTGTGTGTGTGTGTGTGTGTGTGTTAGTGTGTTAGTGTGTGTGTGTGTGTGTGTGTGTGTGTGTGTGTGTTTGAGCACGCGTACACACACACACATTCACACACCTACACGTATGCACATGTACCCTCCCCTTCACACACACACACACACACACACACACACACACACACACACCATGCATGCACCTCAGAGAGAGAGAGAGAGAGAAGAGAGAGAGAGAGAGAGAGAGAGACGACGAGTTCTCCTGCAGTCTTTGCACCAGTGTGGTTGGCCTTATGTAAATAAAGCAGTGTCCGTAACGTGAATAAAGCACGAGAAGATTAATACGGAAAATCACGGCGGACTTTAGCGTGCACCGAACAGTCTAGTGATTTAAAGGCGTGACTGAATATTAAACATATAACAATGGAAGCTACGGCCACCTTCAATCAGTCAGTTAAACTTCTGTAGAAATGATACCTTTTGATCAAGTCTTTCAATCTTTCTTTCACCAAAGACTGCTCATTGTTAGACACATTCCACCATAAGAGAAGAAAGATGGCGGACAAGTGAGGTTGTGCTGTGCATGCTCTCCATTCGGTGTTCGGTTGCTGGTTGGTTCGAGTGGTCTGCTTGTCGAAGAGTGGTGTAATGGAACTGTGAGGTGACTGTGGATGTTGCGATGTGTGTCTGACCCAGATTGGTGCTGTGGTTTGGCTCAAGGAAAGTGTTTGTTTTCCATCATTCAACATTTCTTCGACATACTTTTTGTTCCGGGTGTGTCAAACGTGTGAACAGGCCGCCTTGTTGCATGTGCAACACCTATAGACATAAAGCTGTGACGTGTACCACCGCGTACAAAGTTTGTGTGTGTAACCACAGGCGGGCGATTTTGCAAGCCTTACGTCATCAGTTTTTTCTTCAGTAACCAACATTGTACCGCCGTAAGTTAAGCCAGAAACTAAAAAACTTTGTGACATTGTAGGAATTTTATTGTTGTGTCCTCTTGGTAAGAATGTCTACTGAGTCTGTGAATAAAAGAGCAAGGTCTGTTGTCAGCCCACCCAACGAAGAGACTGGTAAGCGCCAATGGGTTGGAGTTCCTCATGAGAGTTTCTCCTCTTTTGACGAACGTTGTCTGGACGAGTCAACTACAGTTGAGCTTCAGGATCTTAATAGTTACCCCTTTAGAGATGGCTTCTAGTTATACTGAGCAGCAAGAACAGCAAGAACATAGCCGACAAGACAAAACGGATAGAGTTAGAACTGAATTCATTGTTTTGTGAAAGTATGCCATACTGGAAATCTAGCAAGTATGCACCATATAGAACCTTTATTTTGGTATGAAATTGTTTCGTGAGACATGCTTTAGCATGGGCAAGACAACTCTGTGCGTGCAGATGTCCCACATGTGGCTGTAAATGAACCTCTTTAAAACAGCATCACTGTTCATGTGGGTTGTTCGTGCTGCGATGTCAAATAACTTCTTTTGAAACTCCCCCCCCCCACCCCCTTCCTTATTCCCACCACTTCTCTCTCTCTCTCTCTCTCTCTCTCTCTCTGTCTCTCATCTCATCCCCTGCCGCTACTCTCCCCCCTCGCCCCCCTCCCCGCCCCCCCCCCCCCCCCCCCCCCCCCCCCCCCCCCCTTTTCGTCCAAAACCCTTTGTGTGTTTAGTAATTCAAGAACTTATAACACGAAATCGATACAAAAAAAATAACAACAACAAAACCCACTCGCGATCCTACCTATATCACTTCAATATCCACTAATAAACAAACAGAGGGGGGGGGGGGGGGGGGGGGGGGTTCAGACAACACCACCTTTCAATTCCTTTTCCCCCCTTAGTTTTTACTACATGTATAGTTCCGCTAGCATTACTTTACAATTTCATGTAACCGGCTTTGTACTGATGTACTGTTTGGCCAACACTATCTTTTAATTTTTTTTTTGCTTTTTTTTTCTGTCAGATGTGTTGTTCAGACAACTATCCCTTTCAACACTGTTTTTCCTACTCTTGACTACATGCCGTTCAGCCAGCGTTACTATTTTTATGTGTTTTCCTACGTTTTACTGAATGAGTTGGTCAGCCCCCACTCCCATCTAATAGCTTTTCCAACTCCCGTTTTTTTTTTTTTTTTTATCACATGTGCTTTCCATCCACCATTCTCATTTAATATCTGTTCATATTTTTTTTCTTTTTTTTTTTTTCTTTACTGTATATGTTGCTCACCCACCACTCTCATTTAATATCTGTTCATTTTTTTTTTCTTTTTTTTTTTCTTTACTGTATATGTTGCTCACCCACCACTCTCATTTAAAATCTTTTCCTAATTTTTGACTTCATGTATCTTTCAGCCTGCACAACCATTCAATGTCTTTTACCACCCTTTGCCTTTACAATGTGTCGCTTACCCCCCTTTCCACATGATATATTTTCCTGCTTTTTACTGCAGGTTTTTTTTTTTTTTTTTTTTTTTCTAACCACCGATTCCATTTGGTATCTTTTTCCTGATCTTTATTATATGTGTTCTTCAACCATTTAGTTTTTTTTTTTTTCAAATTTCTAGCACACGTACATATGTTGTTCAGCCATCACTTACGTGCAGTATCCTTTCTAACTTTTAACTTCATTTGTAGTTCATCCACCGCTGCTTTTTGATACATTTTTTTTTTTCTTCTGACAACGATTGTCGTTCAGCCACCATTCATTTTCAATACCTTTCTCTGGTTTTTTTTTTTTTTTTTTTTTAGTGTGTGTGTGTGTGTGTTTTTTTAATTACACGCGTCCGTTCAGACTCGACTATTTATCCATACCTTTTTCTGCTCTATTTTTTTTCTATACGTACGTCTTTCCAGATACAGTTACGTTTTACACCTTTTTTTTCTACTTTTATTGCAGTCTTCTGTATAAAACCCACCCCTTTTTTTTTTGTTTAATTTCCCTACTTTTTTAGCTGCCATGGAAACGGGGGGGGGGGGGGGGGGGGGGGGGGGGGGGGGGGGGGGGGAGGGGGGGTGTCAGGCCTGTTCGGAACAAAGGGTAATTCAGCTTTCCAGAAAGTCAGTATGGGTAGTTTCCCTTTTTCTGTCAGGCTCTGACATTCTGCCATATTTTAAGCAATCTTTGTTTATTGCCATCCGCTGTTTGTTGCCCTTTGACCTTTCTTTGTTGCAGGCAGTCTCTAGAATGATTTACCTTTTGGTTCACTACGTTCGAAGTGTTGGTCACTAAAGGCGGACATCTGGAGGAGCGGGGTAGGGGGTACCTTAGAGTGGAGAGTTAAAATTTGGGCATCGATCACATTGAATGAAAATGTAAATGTGGTTCGTGTCGTTGACTACTATCTAGTGATGTTATAATGCTGCAATTGGCAGTCGGGAAGCAACACGCCTGCTAGAGCCGCTTTACCGTTTTGTACACAACGCACACGTCACTAAATTCTGGTTTTCTCGTTCAAAGGCGCCTCGTTTGGCAGTAAGCGCTTAGGCTGGAGAAGGTAGAAACAACTGGGAAGAATGAGAAAAAGACTGACGTCAAATATGCAAGGTGAGGAAACGAAGAGATAGAAGACGGAACAATAAGGAAAAGTAGAGAAACAACAAAAAAAAAAAAGTAGAGAAACATAAAAAAAAAAAGAAAAAGTAGAGAAACATAAAAAAGAAAGCAGGAAAGGTATGAAAAGTGAGCAGAAAAGGTAAGAATAAACTAAGAGTAAAGAGTGGAAGATAGAAAAAAAAAAAAAAAGCAGGGAATAAAACAATTAACGGGGAAAGACAATCATCAGTGGAGAAAAACAGAGAAAAGTGGGAACAGACAGGAAAGAGTAGGGAAAATGTAGCAAAAGTGGGAAAAACGTGCAAAAAAACAGGAATGGTAGAAATGAGTTGTAAAAAAAAGCGATGAGAAGGAAAGGTAAGAATGAGTAGAAATTAACGGTCACGATAAGCGGGCACGGTAGGAATACATAAGAAGCTTTGGGGAGAGCAAAACAAAAAATTCTTAATAAATGTGAGGAAAAGTAGGAACGGTAAGAGTGAATAGGCGAATTAGGAAAAGCAGGAAAAGGTAGAGTGAAAAACTCGAAAGGGTAGGTCCAAATACAGAAAAAGAAGAAACAGTAAAACAGGAAACGAAAAAGAATGGGTAAAATACAGGAAAATCAGAAAAGGGGGTAAAACACAGAAAAAATATGAAAAGGGCAAGTATAAAAGATACGTCAAAGGAAGTATTAAACGTAGGGGGCAAAAAGAGTAGGTAGAGAAAAGTAGGCAATCGGTAGCGAAGAGCACACGGTGGCTGAACAGGCTTCAGGCTGTGGCTTGTCGTTCATGTCATAAACAGATCTCCCTTTCCTGGCGTTTCCTTTCAGACCTCTGCTGGGTCGGCTGAACTCCTGGCGCCGCCTGAGCGGTCGCTTAGTGTGGTGGTGTGGGGGTATCTGGGTATCTGTCTGATCGACTGATCGCCGTTCAGGTGGTGAAATGCTTGGTTGAGATCGTTCTTTCTTTTTTTTTTTTTTTTTTTCGTCAATTTTTCTGTCTTTTTTCTTGTTTGACGTCAACTGATATCTGTCAGTGTGTGTGTCTCTGTCTGTGTTTGTCTGTCTGTCTGTCTGTGAGTGTGAGTGTGTGCTGTGTGTGTGTGTGTGTGTGTGTGTGTGTGTGTGTGTGTGTGTGTGTGTGTGTGTGTGTGTGTGTGTGTGTGTGTGTGTGAGAGAGAGAGAGGAGAGAGAGAGAGAGAGAGAGAGAGAGAGAGAGCATGTTTTACACGGACCTATTTTGCAAAACAGAAAAAAAAAATGCCGATGAAAACTTTTGATCGAAGAGAAGGGACAAAACTAAATAAAGTAAATGCCCTTACCGGTACTGCAAAAGGAGAATACTTGAACGATATATTACGAGTAGGTATTGATCTGTATCGGAAATCGAAGTGTGTGTGTGTGTGTGTGTGTGTGTGTGTGTGTGTGTGTGTGTGTGTTTGAAAGAGCTCTCTCTCTCTCTCTCTCTCTCTCTCTCTCTCTCTCTCTCTCTCTCTCTCTCCCTCCCCCCCCCTCCCCTAGCCCCACTTACTTGCCGATCACACGCCGACTGACGTGTGCAAGTGGAAAGTCGTTGGGGGAGTCTTCGGTGAATGAATCTGTAAGACCATGCTCGTCTAAGTCAACGGTGTGTGCTTGTACATTTCTTGTATTACGCATGATTCTCTCTCTGTCTCTCTCTGTCTCTGTCCTCTCTCTCTCTTGTCTGTCTGTTGTCTGTGTCTCTGTCTGTCTCTCTCTCTCTCTCACACACACTCACACACACTCTCACACACACACACACACACACACACACACACACACACGCACGTGCGCGCGCGCTCAGAAACGAGCGCCCGTGCACACGCCACAGTGGACTATCTAATATCTTTTTCTTAAAAATGTAGTTTACCATGCTGCAGAAATAAATTCGTCACAGATCTACGTAAATTCTATGTCTCAAAATCTTATGCTGATGACGTAGAATTGTGTCAAAATCAAAAGCTGAGGTAGGTGAACCGGAACTAGAAACTAACACAAACAAAATCGATCCGAAGGTGCCAGTCTTATTCTAATACAGTAACTGCATGATTCGCGCGATATATCAACATAGACATCATGGTGTACTTTTCTGCAAAAAATGGAAATAACAAATCTACCGAAGAACACTTATACCGGAAAGGCAACAGACCCATCCATCCTTTTAGCAACCAGTTCATAACCAGGGTATCAATTAACAAACCTGCAGTTATTCGATTGAATGCCACAGTCCTTCACCATTAGCAAGGCCAGTTTATGAGCAGAGTATCGATTTCGTATTAAACTTCTGTAGTTCCATAGCATGATAACACCAGTTTCAACCCGTATACTAAAGGCGTTGTTTCCATTCAACTTCCATGGACAAAATTAATTTAACATTCAAGAACTGTTTAAAACACGTGTCTCAAGTCAGTTCCTTTTAAAATCTCCACACACAATTGTGCAGGTATATGTCATGTGTTAATAGAGACTTCAATAAAAGTTAAGAACCAAAGATAAAAACGGGAAAATTATTCATTTTCCGAAACTGTCGTCTTCGTCTCGTGAAGCAGTGTGCGTATGACAGGATCATCATCACGTAGGCTGCTGATTTACCCACCGATTTCAATGTGTAATATTCACGAGAAACATACAGGAAAATGTTTTTGACGAAATTCTGAAAAGGATGGTCGACTTTCTTACCCCGGTCATCTACTGTTGTTGAACTCTTTAGGAGAAAGCAGTCGCATTACCATCTTCGGGATCATCAGGAAAATGTTCGTTGATTTTTGCGATTAAAAGCCAGATAATAGGTTTCTGTTCATTAAATTCTTGAGCCAGATGACAGTATGTTTAACTGCATGAGACTAATGAAAATGGTCGCTATTCTCAAGCAACACGTTGGGTTTTTATAGAGGAAAAAATCGGAGGACAGTCGCTTTCATGCGAAGCGATTCAGTTAAGAATTTCAAAGAAAGCTCGTGGACTTTCACGAAGAGGTTTGGAATCGTCAGGGACAAGTTTGTTTGTAAGTTAAAGTTTCGTTATTCTATAACAGGAAAAAAAAAAAAAAAAAAAAAAAAGGCTGTAACTGTTCTTCAAAAAGCTGCAAAAACAGAAAGTACGTGTAGCATGTGTAGTTGATTTTGAACTACTTTTCAGAACTTAATAACAGAAAAAGAGATACTGGCAATTGTTATGAGAGAAGAACAGAATTTGTCAATACTGCATAAGATGAGCAGATTCATATCTGAGAGAGAGAGAGAGAGAGAGAGAGAGAGAGAGAGAGAGAGAGAGAGGTCGTTGTGTCTTTTCTTTCTGGCCTTTAAAAGAATAACGAAGAACATTACAAGGAAAATGATGACGATAATAATTGCAGGAAGCGCAACAAATAATAGTGATAACAAAAGTTGATAAAAAGTGGTGATAATAAAAAACAAATGCGATAATATGCCCGGGGGATAAATTGCAGTGGAAAACCCGCACTCGGGCGATAGGCCAGAGACGGACAGTAAGTGAGGCTGCTGCCTTCAAAGCCAGATAAAGGGCGGTATGTACACATTGTTTGCTTGGATGTCAACCACCAGAGACAGCGGAGAGCTAAACAGGGTGCGGACAGGTCTAGATCAAGTTTAGATCTGCAGGGCAAGATCAAACGGTGCGGTCTTTGTTATGACGTGTGTGTGTGTGTGTGTGTGTGTGTGTGTGTGTGTGTGTGTGTGCGTGCGTGCGTGTGTGTGTGTGTGTGTGTGTGTGTGTGTGTGTGTGTGTGTGTGTGTGTGCGTGCGGGCGCGCGGATGCGCGTGCGTGCGTGTTTGTGTGTGTGTGTGTGTGTGTGTGTGTGATTTGCAGAGAAAGGAACAAGTCATTGTTTTGAAAATTTTCAAAATTCAGACTTGATTCGGAATGGAAAGGTCGGGGGGAGGGAGGGGGGAGGGGCAGGCAAAGGGATCAGGGAGGGGAGGGGAAGATAGGGGAGGAGGGGCGGGAGGGAAGTAAGGAAATCTTGCCGCTTTCTTCAATTCTTTGCCGGTCTTATCCACACAGAGTGACACAGGGCCTGCCTTTTGTTTTGGTTTCCTCTGCTGCATTCACAGTGTCCCTTCTTGATCGGTTTCAGGTCATCTCTAGGAGCGGACCCACCTGACCTTTCCACCTGGCAACCATGGCCTCCGGTCTGGACGTGGCGGGATCTTTGAACGTGGGTGGGTGACCACACAGCATCTCTCCTCTCTCTCTCTCTCTCTCTCTCTCTCTCTATATATATATATATATATATATATATATGTGTGTGTGTGTGTGTGTGTGTGTGAGAGAGAGAGAGAGAGAGAGAGAGAGAGAGAGAGAGAGAGAGAGAGAGAGAGAGATGCAGTTCTACAACTTAAAATGTAAGGCTGTTCGCCGTGGGTATGCTATCGTGTCATATCATGCCTGAAAACATACAGCTTGGATCTAGTTGTTACTGTCCATCATGGTGCCTCTTTGGCATGCGTCTTTCCTCTGGGTACGCCGTGCGAC
>JADBJO010000016.1:82500-97500 GCA_016801955.1 Conus betulinus
TCACACGTCAGTCACGACAGAGGGTGGTTTGTCTCCCATAGTCCCACGTTAGTCACGACAAAGGTGGTGTGTGTCACACGTTTCCTTAGTCACACGTTAGCACACGACAAAGGTTGGGTGTGCCTCCCATAGTCACACGTTAGTCACGACAAAGGTGGGTGTGCCTCCCATAGTCACACGTTAGTCACGACAAAGGTGGGTGTGTCTCTCATAGTCACACGTTAGTCACGACAAAGGTGGGTGTGCCTCCCATAGTCACACGTTAGTCACGACAAAGGTGGATGTGCCTCCCATAGTCCCACGTTAGTCACGACAAAGGTTGGTGTGCCTCCCATAGTCACACGTTTGTCACGACAGAGGTGGTGACCCTTTCATAGTCACATGTTAGTAGTCACGACAAAGGTCAGTGACCCTGTCATAGTGACATGTTAGTCACGACAAAGGTCAGTGGTCAGTGATGTTTCCCGTTAGTGTCACACATCGGTCACGAGAATGGTTAGTGACCTTGACCCTCCCATAGTCACACATCAGTCGCGAAAAAGATTAGTGATCCTTTCATAATCACACATCAGTCATCACTGCAGAGATTAGTGGCATGTCCCCCTGCCCCCCCCCCCCCCCCCCCCCCCCCCCCCCCCCCCCTCCCCTTCTGTAGACACACATCTGTCACGACAGAGGTTAGTTATCCTTCCGTAGTCACATATCAGTCACGCAAAGATGAGTGACCCTTACATATTTGCACATCAGTCACGACAGGGGTCTGTGGTGTATTGTATTGCCCTCTGCTGTGTTGTTGCGTCGCAAAGTGTCGTTTCATGCTGCTGTGCACAGTGTTCTGGTGCATTGTGGCGTGTTGTGACACTCTGCGTTGCCTTGTGTGATTGTCGTTGTTGTTACATGAGGCACACAGTCATTGGTGTAGGTGAACTGTTCTCAAAAGTCAAGAGTGTTGTCAGGAAAGGTTTTTTTTTTAAGGCTTATCTAGTTGTCTTAATTGTTGTAGTAATAGTAATATTAGTGATGGTGTGTGGTAGTAGTAGTAGTAGTAATGATGGTGGTGGTGGTGTGGTGGTGGTGGTGGCGGCGGCGGTATAGCAACAGCAGCAGCAGCAACAGCAACAGAATTCCCTCACTTAAAAAATCAATTTTGAAGAGTTTCCCTTGAGAGAGATTAGAACAGAAATGTTACAGAAAGAGCAGTAACAATGATGACAATAGCAACAACAACAACAACAACAACAACAACAACACACACACACACACACACACACACACACACACACACACACACACACACACACACACACACACACACACACACACACACACACACACACACACACACACACACACATCCTGGGTCGGCCCCCAGTATGGACTAGGTTGCAAACTTCAAACGAACGCCACCCGGTCTCTCTTAATCTGCACCTGCTTTTTTTTTTCTTTTTTTTTTTTTTTCTCCCTTAGCGAGAGTAACTGGCCAAGCGAAAAGAAAAACTCGACGCCTTCTTTTTTGACTGCACCCAGGGAAAACGTCTGACTGGTTTCTGAGCGACATTAGCCTGGATTTCAAGTCTTTGGTTGGTTGTTTGGTGTGCTCACTTTTTTCTATCAGCCAGAGGGTCACGCACTTGGCTACAGTTTTCATTAACTTCAGTCTTTTTTCTCGGACTCTTCATTGCTCGCTCCATGGCCATTTCAACGGGTGTGTAATGGTACTGGAAAGAAACATCGACTTGTTTCAATTATGTCTGCCTAATGGAGCAGTCTTGAGGGGTAAAGTAATTGCCCTCTTCCCTCACACACACCCCCTTCCCTCCTCCCTGTGTACCGTAAGGGGTGCTCGTGATTGAAAGAATGGTGACAGACACTCAGTTAACCGATCGACAAGTCATGCGCCACTGGATTTAGTTTTTCTTACTGATCTGTTGAAAACTGATGTAGATTTAGATCAACTGGATTCGAGCTCTCTTGATCTGTCTGTCTGTCTGTCCTCTCTCTGTCTCTGTCTGTCTGTCTGTCCTGCCTGTCTGTCTGTCTGTCTGCCTGTCTGTCTGTCTGTCTGTCTGTCTGTCTGTCTGTCCTCTCTCTCTCTCTCTCTCTCTCTCTCTCTCTCTCTCTCTCTCTCTCTCTCTCTCTCTCTCTCCTCAGGGCGAGGACTGGATGTAAAAAGCACATCAGAGCTTATCTATCGTCCTCGTAAAAAACAATATTGTCTTCGTAAAAAAACAATCTTGTCTTGTCTCTCTCTCTCTCTCTCTCTCTCTCTCTCTCTCTCTCTCTCTCTCTCTCTCTCTCTCTCTCTCTCCCTCTCCCTCTCTCTCTCTCCTCTCTCTCTCTCTCTCTCTCTGTGTTGTCTTTCAATCCTTGAGAGTGAAAAAAAGAGAGAATCTCAGTGTTTGTGACCCGCACACGCCTGTGCATGTGTGTAAAGACGGATTGCTGTACCGTAAACAGGCTGTTTGTGATTGGATCCGCATTCATGACAGGCCGCATGAAGACTGAAAAAAAAAAAAACAGCGTCACCCTTTTGTATGTTGACTGTGACCTGGGGATGGTGTTTCGTGCATTTTTTTTTTTAATGTCTATTGTTTGTAACGTCTGAAAAGACTTGTTTGTCGAAAATTTACTCCTCTGGTTTGTATCATGTATAAGATAAACGTTACTTGCACATTCATGTGTGCTTGTTTGTATTTTGACATGTCACAAGTTAGGGTTGGCACAAAGCAAACAAAGGTGTTAAAAAGACCGCAGACAATTCACAGACAAAAAAAGCACTTCGCCGGCATTAATTATCTTTGCATGCAACAGAAATGTTATAACAGACCGCACAGGGCCAAAAGCACTTCGCCGGGAATTTCTCTTCTTGCGATAGAGACGATGCTGTAATAGAATGAAAGAACATACAGAATCATAAAGGTTTTTGCTGGGATTTTTTTTTTTTTTTCTTTTTCTTTGTTCGTCAATTTTCTAACCCCCCACTCTTTCTTTGTTTCGTTCTTGCAATAATACATTTCGATCTTTTTTTTTTTGATACTTAATAATCACAGAAAGAAATTTCTGATTTCAATAGGATACAATCATAATTGTCCCTGAAGAAAACGGTAATCATGAGCTGTTATTTCAACAAGACATCATGTTTACAGCTTTTTTTACGTACTAAGTTATGATTTCATGACGGTTAAACTTATGACATGACATCAGACCGAATTGCAAGCTCTGTAAAGCATCAAAATTAATGTTGTCACATAAAAACAATCACAGCTGGTGTTTTCATTGAGAAAATTATGTTTATAGTCTATCGAAGCTAGTGGTCACCATTGATTTGTGTCCCAGATTTGAACGAGTTTGGTTTGGTTTACAACGGAACAGAAAATTACGAAAGATGGACTGCATGGCTTGGCCATTACTTCACAGAGGTCCGTTGTCTGACAACGTGGCACACAACCTACGGTTACCTACCTCTGTGTTAGTGTTTGCGAGTGAGTGATGCCTTTCTTGCGGTGCGTGGGCTTTTGGTGGGTTTAAGCCATTTTTTTTACTTCTCTCTTCCACGGTCTACGATTCAGCCGGTTCTTTGCTCAAGATGGTGCTGTGGTTTGTACTCACGTTCATTAGCAAACGCCTTGAATCAGCGTGTATGTTTGTGATACTGTGAAGGATATACAGACAGCTCGTGAAACCGGATGTTTCTACCACCTGAGACCCGATAGTTCGTGTATGGCCGTGTATGTAGGACTGTTGCTTTGGGACCCAGTTCTACACTGATCTGCTTCGACTGATTCCCCCACGCTGAATGAACTGCCTTCCGTGTGCAAGTCAGTTATCTCATCCGCCAATAAAACTTTTAGAACTCCAATGTCACTTTTTTTTTTTTTAACACGGTAGAGTTTCAAATCATATTTCTAATACAAAGAAAAAAAAATCATGTGTTTCAAAATGCGCTGCATTTCCATTTCATATGTGAGAGTCATAGATATAGTAGTAGATAATTGGGACAGTATTTTCAGAGTAAGTTTTAGTTTAAGATCGTGAACAAGCAAATTTTAAGTTCTGCTTTGAAGAACGAACATACACGCAGTGTGATGGTTGATATCCAGAAGGCAGTTCAAATGATCAGATTTGTTGTGTTGGCGTCGTCTGCAGCAAAGAGGACTCCGACAGTCTGTTTATAACCCCCCCCTCCTCCCCCCCTCCCCAGGCTCAGAAAGACAAATGGTTCGTTGACGAAAGTCTCTACAGAGGTTGTGGACTGGTGTCTTGGATTCAATCTTCATCTATAACCATTGACGGCTTACCGATGAACCTCAAAACAATGTGTCTAGAGGTTGTGGACTGCTGCCTTGGATACAGTCTACATCTGTACTACTGACAACGTACCAAGGAGACACAACGTAAACTAAACAGAGGCTGTGGACTGGGGCGTCTTGGATGACAGCTTCAATTGTATAGCTGCTGTCTTTCAGTGGACCTTTAAAATACTGTTTATAGACTGGCTCTTGTGATCCCCTGTTGACAAAACGTAAAAGACGTGTCAACGTGTAAAGCTTTAAAAGGGTGTATGTCAGAGTGTTAACAAAATCTAAAGCGTGTATCAGACTGTTGAAGTATGTCTTTCATTGGGGGGTATTGGCCGGCTGTGCATCTCGATATGGCAGGTAAGTGGCTGTTCCAGTCTCCCGTCTGCTCCCTGTTAGCGCCTTACATGTTCTCAAATCATAACAAAATTCTTCCCCTTTCAAGACTCGGGCAACAAACAGCGTGACCTGACTCCCGTTCCAACCCTTCGCACGTGAGGATATCATCAACAACAAGCAAACAACAACCATAACAAAACCTGGGCAAGACATGCCCTTTCAGCCCAAATGACCCTGTGCATCATCAGGACTAACTGTGCGGCATGCACTTCCACACGTTGTCAGCACCAGCCCAGATAATTCTGAATTTCCCGTTGAATTGTAGTGTGATGATGTTTCTTTTAATCATGTTCAGCGTTTCCAGGTTAGATCGGGCTTTACCCCCGGTAATCTTGTGTACATGTGGTGGGGTCCTTTTTCGTTGTGTTTATTCATTTCTTCACTGGTCACTTTTCCTCTTCTCGCTTGTTTATTGTTTATCCCACCCCCATCCTCCCCTTGCAACCCTAGCATTTAGCATTGCGTTTGTTACTATCATTATCACCATTATTGTTATTATTAGTATTATCATTATTATTTTTATTATTATCATCATATTATTATTATTATTATTATTATCATTATTGTTATGTATTCGCTGCTACAGAAGACATGTCACAAAGATTACATTCAGGATGTTTTCAATACAGGTTTTATTTTGAGCTAGCTGACTGCAAAGTGAATAGTTGTTTTTGTTTTTCCTCGGTGCAATTTTTTTAAGGAGGTAGCACTAGACGCGGACGAACACTCTCCTTTCCTACAATCTTGACAGTTATTCGGTTTTCTTGTTTTGTTTGTTTGTGTGTTTTTTTTTTAACAACTCTTTGATGATAATGCCGTTAATAATGTTAGCTTCGGAAGCCGTCATTTTCACGGCAGAATTATTAAATCACTCAGTCACCCAGTCCTCTCCGTGCCTGCTGGCACTTAAGGCTACAGCAAGAGATCTCCATCTGGCTCTGTCTGCGGCTGCTCTGGGGGCTGTGTTGAGAGTCAGTCCCTTTGTCTTTCAGCTCCCTTTCTATTGTCCTGCGCTAGGTTTCCTTCGGTCGTCCCCGTTTTTCTTTTACCTTGGGGGGTCCAGCGCAGGGCTGTTCTGGGGAGTGAGCTGGGTGGCATGCGACAGACATGCCCTAACCATCTCCATCGAGGCGCCTGGATGATGTCCTGTATTGTGGAGACTCCTGTTCTAGTCCTCAGTTCTTCGTTTGAGATGATGTTCGGCCAGACGATCCTGAGGATACGTCGCAGACACTTGTTCTTGAACACTTCCAGCTTTTTCTCAAAGGCGACGGTCGTCTTCCAGCACTCTGAGCCATTCAGGAGGACGCTGAGGATATTGCTCTTGAAAAGTCGAATCTTCGTTTGGATGCTGAGGACGGTGTATCTCCAGATGGGCCTGAGCATTGCGAAGGCTTGGTTGGCTTTGCTGATTCTGGCGTTGATCTCCTGGTTGCAGTCGCCGTCCGTAGTCATCTTGCTGCCCAGGTATACAAATTCCTGAACGTCATCAAGTGGTTTGCCGTTAGCGGTGATGGGGTTGCTGTTTGTGGCATTTTTGTGGGAATTATTAAATCATTTCAGTGAAAATCGATGAATCAAAGAAAGTAAGGAAACATTGCCCATCTTTTTTCTTTTTTCTTTTCCCCCCTCTCCCAGGGAACGTCTCCAACAGATGAACGTCAACGCTTCGGGCTTCCTGGACCCGGAAAAACGGCCCGAACGCTTTAAGCCGCTGGGGGGAGTACACTGGCTGGAACAGCGGGGGGAGAAGCGCGCGGACCGCGTGCGACCGTACCACACCCTGTTCCTTTACGACAGGTATTCTTTCACAAATTGAAAAAAAAAAAAAAAATAAAATAAAATAACTGCGGCTAAATAATATTGCGATATATATGTTCATATTTTTTTCTGTCTGCTAGTTTGATGTGGTACCTGTACTACTGATCTTTTAGCATCTAGTTTATGACATTGTTTTGTTTTAATAATTTTGTCTTTCGCGATTGGAAGAACTTTGAGTCGAATTTATGTATGCGACTCTCTCTCTCTCTCTCTCTCTCTCTCTCTCTCTCTCTCTCTCTCTCTCTCTCTCTCTCTCTCTGTATGTGTGTGGATGCGTGTGTGCGTGCGTGCTTGCATGTGTATTTATGTTTGTGTGTGTGTGTGTGTGGTGGGGGGGGGGGGGGGGGGGGGGGGGGGGATATATCTGTTTCTCAAGTTTCACTTCTGTATGTTCGAATTGTTTAAACTGGTGCTATTGATGTCGCAGTCTTTCTCGTTGCATTATTTTGATCGTTATCTTCATTACTATCATCTATTTTTGTTATTGTTTCCTTTTCTCCTTCCCGAAAGAAGGTTCTGGTTTTATTGACTTCAACTATTTACACCAGCATGATCACAAAGCATTCAAGAGATTTATATTGATCATTTAGCGATCGTGTTAAAATTCTTACAAACGAGGCATTTGAAAGACATCGTTTTCCAAAGTATCCTTGGTGCAATTCTTGGTTGTTATAATATTTATGTGCTTGAGATAAACAATCATAGCAACAATGTTAACACCAATAGATAAAGAAATATTTCCTGACAAACGATGGTCTCTGTTCTGTCTGTTTCTCCCATTTTTGTTTGTCTGTCTGTCTGTCTGTCTGTCTGTCTGTCTCTTCTCCCTGCCGACCGTGTGGCTTTCACTAATTATTGACTTTTGATTGTTTCAGAGAGCAACCAAGGTAATCTACCTTTTTGTTTCCTTCCTCCTTCAATTTCCTCTTGTGATAGTCAGCTGGGGTGACACATGTTTATATTTTCTTTTGCATCATTTCTTCCTGTGATTTTTATTTTCAATGCATGCCTTGAAAATTGTTTGGCGTTAATTTTCATCTGTATCATTTCTTCTTGTGATTGCCTACTTTCCTTGCATGTCCTGAATACATGATTCTGTGTTCTGCCTTAACCTGTACCAACATGTTGTGTAAATATAGTGCGCACGATGAGTATAGATTTCATTGATATACGCGCCTTACAAATCATCATCATCATCATCATCATCATCATCTCTCTCTCTCTCTCTCTCTCTCTCTCTCTCTCTCTCTCTCTCTCTCTCTCTCTCTCTCTCTCTCTCTCCTAGAGATACTGATGCCCCCATCATCATCATCATCATCATCATCATCATCTCTCTCTCTCTCTCTCTCTCTCTCTCTCTCTCTCTCTCTCTCTCTCTCTCTCAGAGGTACTGATGCTCCCCATCATCATCATCATCATCATCATCATCATCATCATCATCATCATCATCTCTCTCTCTCTCTCTCTCTCTCTCTCTCTCCTCTCCCTCTCTCAGAGATACTGATGCTCCCATCATCAACATCATCATCATCATCATCATCATCATCCATCATCTCTCTCTCTCCTCTCTCTCATCCTCCATCTCTCTCTCTCTCATCTCTCAAATCTCTCTCTCTCTCTCTCTCTCTCTCTCTCTCTGAGATACTGGTGCCCTCAACCTACAGGATTTTCTCATCGATGCTGTCGCCCTCGCTCACTCCTCTCCACCATCTCCGCCCACCTCTCGCACACTCCTTCCTTCCATTCCCAACCTCATGTTAATTGACGCCTGTTTATTAGAGTATACCTGTTGGTCTGAACTTTGCGTCAGTGTGTTGCATTTTGCCTCAGTATTTCGACCACGGTTCGCTGTTTTTCATGTTAGATAGACAACTAACCTTGGACCTTTCAGCTAACTTCCGTTTCAGATCCCCCCCCCCCCCCCCCCCCCCCTCCGCTCCCCCTCCCCACCCGTAGTTAGAGACAGACAGACAGCCCTATGTCAATATGTAATTGATTTATCCTCTCCATGTCTACGAATTAGTTCAAGCATGTCGTCGCGTCATTTCTTCATGTTATAACTGTCCAGGACATCTTCCAGTGTTAACAGTTCCCGGAGTAGATTCAACGCCCGACAACAATAAACATATGCACACAGGCCAGTGGTTGGGCTGTTCCGCCCAACGACGCGACAACCAGCGTTTTGAGAACTGTTTTCATACATCTGTTTTATCCTACATCAATTAAAATGATTATTCTATCGTTTTGTATTCTGAACGGGGCTGTTCCGCTGTGCAGGGTTTCCGCCCAGGCGTCAGCGAAGATATGAAAATGCAAAAATGTAAAACCTGCATCGATCGAATTTCGTCCCAGCTGGCGTTCCCAGTTCTCTTAGATCCAAAGTAAAGAAATGCAAACCAAACGCAGCCGCTAGGAGTGGCTTTATGTCTACACTTTACTGATCATGGGGAAAAAAAACAATTATTGTTAGGTTCTGAGGGGTCATGTTCATGTTGTAGTCTAATATTCATGCATGTCTGGGACTGTAACTACCCTGGTTTTGACTTCGCTTGTTCCCAGCAGTCGAAAATTGTTTTCCAATTTACGTAGATGCTGCACACACACACAGCACACACACACACGCGCGCGCCCCCCCCCCCCCCCCCCCCCCCCCCCCCCCACACACACACACACACACAGTCAGTCATGTGTCTGTTTCTTTTCCTTATTATGCAAACTCCAACATGTTGATATTGTCTCTGTTGTTTCATCATGCCTGTGTACATCTTCTCATGGTTTCAGACCAGAGTGGATGATTTTCAGGTCCATAGAATGTTTTGAAAGGAACATACTCCCTTGTTTCCGTGTTCTTTTTAATTGCGCGGAGAGCAGGTTGCACACGAGTCTTTGATTTATCGTATCATCCGAAAGACTAACATGCAGACAGACCTTCTATTCTAGTCGAGATGGCGGGGGAGGCGGGGTACCCCAGCCTCATACGCGTATGATTCGAACCCAGGACCAGGGATTTCTTTTCTTTATTCTTAGGCAGGGGGCTTATCCATCGGGCCGTGTCTCCACCATAATCTGGCCACAACAGTTGATTTTTTTTCCTTAATTGTGAAGGAGGTCGTCAGTGATGCGTGTTTGTTCTGCAGCAAGTTCGCATGCCCATTATGGATGGCTGGACAGCAGGCCACGAGATTAATCGGTCGTTTGACTGACTGACTGACTGTTGTCAATCATATGAAGATAACAATGATTATGACGACGATGACGATAATAATAATGACGACGACGATGATGATGATGATCATTACAAAAATTCGTGTACATTTCAACGTAACACTAGTTTGTCAAAAGAACTTCTCTAACAAAAAAAAAAAAAAAAAAAAAAAAAGTGAAGTGAAAGTAAAAAGTACACTGAAATAGGTAAAGGGGGAGGGGTTGTCTTCTCTGATGTTTCAGAAAAAAAAAAGTAAAATTGAAACGGACGAAAAAAAAAAGATGGGAGGAGGAGGGGGGGGGGGGGGGTGAAGAAATCTATCTGAGTACATTTTACATAAATCCGCAATTAATGCACTAACAGATCAATACATCAGGACAGACCCAATCGATCCCAAATTTAGATCTTAAAGGCATGTAACTCTTGCCAGTCCTAACTATCCAGTTGAGGGTGAACTCCCTTCCCCATTCCCCTTTCATTCGGCGCTTTTAGGTCACCTGTTGAGCCGGCACCGCCACAGCTTAGGGTTTACGCACACAGCCCCCCTCCTAAGACTCGCATACGGCGATTCCCGCCTAGGGTTCCCGTGTGAAAAGGCTTCCAAAGGATGTTCCATTACGTGTGGTGGACGACTCCGTAGCCGTTGAACCCCTGTTGCTACGACAGCGACTACGGCTGGGCGATAACCCTGCTGGCATCCATTATCAGCCCGTGTAAGTTGTCGCCCCTAGTTTCCATTTCGGTAGCGCGCAAATGCTAGATTTTTTAGATCTGACGCTAACGCAGACGTTTGCCATAGACAGAATAAAGCCGCCTAACTTCATGTATAATTATGATCAAACTATGCACGTGTGATTAGCCCTAATAAATAAAGTCGTGTGATCACTAAAGAAGAGTTGCTTGTAAATGTAGACTATCTGGGTGTTTCGTATTTTAACTCGGGTATCATGACTCTTTTAAAATCGTTTGCTTTAAAACATGGATGCCTGCATTCTTCAAACTAATCCAGCGTGCCAGTCTATTCTTGTAGTGATGGTGTATGCTTTAGTGATGAATCCTCCGTTGCTTCTGTTGTTGTTGTCTCTGTTAAGGGGAATATAAGGAGACTGGGGCTGTTGCAGAAGTATTATGGAAGATAAAGACAAGATGGCTACGGTGATGGCTTAAACAGAGCGAGAAGAAAGGGGAAGGGTATGTGTGTATGAATGGGTTTAAGTGAGGAGATCAATACTTGTTAACTGTCACATTGTATGAAATTGGGATTGTTCTTTGAAGGGAGGTCAGGTGAGGACAGACAAACGGCAGTGAGCGGGCTGGGGGGACGGGGTGCGGGCTGGGAGGGCTAACACTGGCTTCAAACGAACGGATTAAAGCTTTGGTGAAATGGTCAGTGTAGTGCTTAACAATGAGTTAGTGATAGGTTCAATTATAGTACAGCGTTAATGCGTGCTGAAGGATACATTTCACTGTATCATGCAATTCAACCCAAATGATAGCTACAAACCAGCGTTTCGGTTACTTTGATCAACAGTGCATATTTTCGATGTAGGCCTACATGTATGTTTAAATAGGTACAACGTCACGTCACGCGTATGTACAGTGTATGCTACCGTGACAACTCCCACAGAATCCCAGCAAATCAGCAGACGTCATTATTTGTAATGCACTTTTCATTTTAATACCAAGCTCTTACAAACAACATCGGTCATATTTGCATTGAAGAATTGAATGGATTATAAGCAGAAAGAACCTGACTCAAAGACAGCGTTATGGCCAACAGTTCAAACTTGTTCGCAAGCGTTGCCGGAGACTCTTTCAGCATAAATTTTTTATATCCACGTTTAGGAAATACTTGTAAGGTTAGTAGTTGCCCATTTTATATTACAATCTCTGACTGCATCTTTTGTTTTTTTGTGTGTTTTTTTTTTCTTTTTTTTTTCCTCTCTTCTTTGCTGCCTTCAACTGCTTTTTTCTCCTCGTATCTCATCACCAGTATTTGTTCAGGAATGTTTTTACATTTTTTTTTAAAACAAATCAAATATGCTAGCTCTTGTGTTGTAATCCGACGACCGGCCCGCCAAGATTGTATGTAAACACTGTTCCGAGTGAATATTACCTGTGCGTTCTGCATGTCCGTTTGCCCATGTGGCATTTGTGCTATTCATGTATTGTTCGTATTAAGTGATTTTTTTTGCGGTTTTCGTTTTTTTTACTTTTGTCTCAAATTTGGAGGGAAGATTGTAGGTAATGGCTGCCGCCTTCAAATCCGCCCAGTTTTATCTGCGTTGAGGATATTGCTAGTTGATAGTGCAGCTGTTACGAAATACGTATGTTATTATGTTTGTTTTTTGCTAACAAGAATTTGTGTCCATGGTGATAGCCTTGAAAAGACCCAGCATGATCGGGGGGGGGGGGGAGGGGGGGGGGGGGAGGGTATAATGAGGCTGAAACTGTGATACAAGAAAAAGAAATCTGTCTTCTTCTTTTCACTGTCTTTTAGTTACACATAAAAGAATGTAAGTGTCGAGCTACCGCCGAGCAATGTAAACTTTCCCTCGATTGGTAAGAGACTTTAAGTGCTCGCCTCTGCCGACGAGGGAAAACAGAATGAAAGCAGCCACCTGAGTCCTTAGTGAGCCAAGAATTGAGCTGGACTCGGTGATATGAAATGAGACCCACTAAACCACCCAGCATTGAAACGTCAGGACAGGAGCAGCTTCGTCCGCGCTTTCAATGTTACGTGCCTTCTCCTAACGACTGCGCTGCTCTTCTGCTTTACGTTAGCTGCCCTTTGCTTTAACAACCCATTCTTCCTCCTTATCGTGAGAGTAAACACTAGAGTTGAGGAAAACGGGACCGGGGTGTGGGGCTAGGAGAGGAAGGAGAAGGGGGGAAGTGAGGGAGTGGAGGGGGGAGGACAGGAGCAGGGGGAGGAGGAGGAGGTAAAACTTAAGGCTTCTGCATGTTTACTGATAGACCTGTATGCTAGTCGCTTCTTTCCCCACCCCTTTCCCCTCCCGAGGACGAAAGACAAGGTTAGTGATATGTGAGGAGGGACTGAGGGGTAGAAATGGGACTCAAGATCACTGTGTGTGCACACTGGTATTAGAACTCCGATTCGATTTCATGCGCATACACACACACATACACACACACTCTCTCTCTCTTCTCTCTCTCTCTCTCTCTCTCTCTCTCTCTCTCTCTCTCTCTCAGACACACACGCGCGCGCGCGCGCGCGCGCACGCCAGCCCGCCTGCACGCACGCCACGCACGCACACATGCGTGCACACACACACACCGCATACACACACGCGCGCGCGCGCGCACGCACGCACCCACATAGACAGAGAGAGAGACAGAGAGAGAGAGAGAGAGAGAGAGAGAGAGAGAGAGATATCATCATCAGAACTTCTCCCAAGTCACGTTTCTGTCAAACTACACGGTTCTCGTCAAGGGCATTTGCCACAGATCGTCGTTGTGCGCAGTATGTGTAGTGTAGATGTTTTTTTTTTTTGTTTTTTTCTGCCTTTCTTCTGTCGCCAAGAATGACTTGTTGTACCATAAATCTGTCCTCTTACGAATGCAGTCGAACTATATCCTTCATTGCTTCTGTTTCCTGTCATCACTTCCCTCATAGGCGCCGTAGCCCAAGTGTAGCATGTACATCAAAGTTTGTTTGCTAGATGTGCCAAATATGTATGCGTTTGCTTTCTAACAAAGAGTACAGGAGGGAGGGTGAGGGTGAAGGTGGAGGGCTGATCGACAGAATATTGGAAAAAAAAAAAAAACCTTCTGTGTTATTTTCATATTTTTTTTTCTGATAGTGTTTTTTTATGATAGGATTTTTGTTTTAATGCCTTGTGTGTAAGTTTGTTGAAAACTTTGAAAAGAGGGAGGAAAGGAGGCCTGCTAAATATTCATTTAAAATCATGACGGCATTTCTCAAGTTAGAGGATAGCTAATCTTAATCAATATTATGATTGGGAATAACACTTTTTTTTCTTTCTAATCTCTGAGCGCGTGCGCGCGCGCGCGCGCGCACACACACATACACATACACACACACACACACACACACACACACACGCGCGCGCGCGCGCGCACTCTCTCTCTCTCTCTCTCTCTTTCACACACACACACACACACACACACACACACACACACACACACACACACACACACACACACAAGGCGCGCGCGCATAAGCACAATATATGAGTGTGCGTGCGTGTGTGTGTGTGTGTGTGTGTGTGTGTGTGTGTGTGTGTGTGTGTGACAACAGAACCTACGCGTCAGCCGGAGCTCCTGCCAGCAACGCGGTGGATCACGCCTACAACTTCTTCGGCGTTCACAACCCGGGCTACGGTCAGTGCTCACTGCTCATTGTCACTGTGATGGCACAGTCCACTGTCTGGGCTACGGTCAGTGCTCACTGCTCATTGTCACTGTAGTGGCACAGTCCACTGTCTGGGCTACGGTCAGTGCTCACTGCTCATTGTCACTGTAGTGGCACAGTCCACTGTCTGGGCTATGGTCAGTGCTCACTGCTCATTGTCACTGTGATGGCACAGTCCACTGTCTGGGCTACGGTCAGTGCTCACTGCTCATTGTCACTGTAGTGGCACAGTCCACTGTCTGGGCTACGGTCAGTGCTCACTGCTCATTGTCACTGTGATGGCACAGTCCACTGTCTGGGCTACGGTCAGTGCTCACTGCTCATTGTCACTGTGATGGCACAGTCCACTGTCTGGGCTACGGTCAGTACTCACCGCTCATTGTCACTGTGATGGCACAGTCCACTGTCTGGATCATGGTCAGGGCTAAAGGTCACCGTAGTCGTCATAGTCACCATAGTCATCACACATCATCATAGTCATCAGTCGTCATAGTCACAGTCATCAGAGTGATCATATTCATCATAGTCATGAGAGTAACTATAGTCATCAGTCACCATAGTCATCAGTCACCATAGTCATCAAAGTCACCATAGTCATCACAATCATCATGGTCATCAGTCATCATAGTCACAGTCATCAGAGTGATCATATTCATCATAGTCATCAGAATCATCATAGTCATCAGAGTCACTATAGTCATTAGTCACCATAGTCATGAGTCATCATAGTCATCATAGTCACAGTCATCAGAGTGATCGTATTCATCATAGTCATCAGAATCATCATAGTCATCAGTCACTATAGTCATCAGTCACCATAGTCATCAGTCGTCATAGTCACAGTCATCAGAGTGATCATATTCATCAGTCATCATAGTCAT
>JADBJO010000016.1:110000-155000 GCA_016801955.1 Conus betulinus
GACTCCGTAATGCCTCAGCAGCTTCCACAGCGTCTCGCTGTACCGCACTGTCGAAGGCCTTCTCATAATCTATGAAGTTGATGTAGAGGGGGGAGTTCCACTCCAGCGACTGCTCCACGATGATGCGCAGGCTGGCGATCTGGTCGGCACATGATTTGTTCCGCCAGAGGCCTGCCTGCTGGTCTCGGAGCTTGGGGTCGACAGCCTTTTTCATTCTCTCCAGTAGAACCCTGTTGAGCACCTTGCCTGGCGTTGACAGGAGCATGATCTCCCGGTAGTTGCTGCAGTCCCTGAGGTCTCCTTTCTTTGGCAGCTTGATGATGATTCCTTCTTTCCACTGGGCCGGTACCTTCTCCTTCTCCCAGATCTTGCTAAAGAGGCTGTATAGCTTGTTGACAGCTGTCTCTATGTCAGTTTTGATGGCTTTCTGCTGGTATCTCGTCCAGCCCTGCAGCCTTCCCATTTTTCAGAGTCATGATAGCCTTCTTGATCTCTGTCTTTGAGGGTTTGTCACAACTGATGGGCAGTTCTGTCTCTGCGGGTGGCATGTCTGGTGGTGCGTCAGGGGTGGGGCGGTTCGGCAGCTCCCTGAAGTGTTCTGCCCATCGTTTCAGGTGTTCTTTGGTTGTTATCAATGGGTTTCCGTTCTTGTCCTTCACTGGCTTGTTTGTCTGCTGGAACTTGTCCGTCAGCTTCTTGGTCACCAGGTACAGGTCCTCCAGGTTTCCTGTCCGGCTGCTGCCTCTGTTTGACTGGCCAGGTCGTCAAAGTAGTCCCTCTTGACCTTCTTGATGCTCTTCTTTACTTCTCTGTTTGCTGCTGTGTGCTCTTCCTGTGCCTTTGCCTTAGCTGCTCTTGTTCGGCTCGTGTTCAGCGTAGTTTTTCTTCTCTCTCCATGTTTCCAGCTTGTGGATTGTGTCGGCAGAGAGATCCATTCCTTGTGCTGGGTCTTCTTCTTGCCAAGGATCTCTTCACATGTGTCATGCCAGAGCTTCTTGCAGTGATCCCACTGTGTCTCGATGTCCGTCTCACCGTCTTCTATCAGCTCTTGTAGCGGCTGGAATCTCTTGGAAAGGCTGATCTGGAATGTTGCTTGTGTGTCCGTGTTTCTGAGCAGTCCGACATTGTATTTTGTCCGTGTGTTGTTGGCGTTGGTGAATCTGTTGAGGCGAAGTCTCACTGTTGTTAAAAGAAGGTGGTGGTCTGATGACACATCAGCACCTCTCACATCACTCGTACATCCCGCCATGATCTCCTGAATTTGCGGCTAATGCAGATATGGTCAATCTGGTTCGTGACGTGGTTCGGGGATCTCCATGTGGCCCTTGTGGATGCGCTTGTATGGGAAGATGCTTACTCCTATCACCAGCTGGTTCAGGGCGCACAGGTCTGCAAAGCGCTCACCATTCTCGTTCATCTGTCCCAGTCCGTGTGTCCCCATGATGTGTCCTCGTAGCCTGTGTCGTCCGTTCCGATCTTGGCGTTAAAACCTCCCATCAGTATGGTTATGTCCTTTGCTCCTCTTTTGTCTACCACTGTCTGTAGTTGCTAATAGAATTCATCTTTCTTTCTCTTCTTCCGCATCATTGGTGGGAGCATAGCACTGAATGATGTTCAGCCTGATGTCATTCTTCTTCGTGGTAAACTTGGCTGTGATGATGCGGGAGTTGACAGGTTCCCATCCGATGAGTGCCCCTTGTGCCTCCGGTGCCAGCATCAGGGCCACACCCTCAGTGTGGGGGGCTCCATCCTCTGTGTGTCCTGAGTACAGCAGCTGTTCTCCACATGAAAGTCTCAGCTGTCCTGATTGTAGCCATCTTGTCTCACTCAGTCCTAGCACTCCGATCTTGTAGTTTTTCATCTCTCTCGCAACTTGGATGTTTTTTTTTTCCTGTTTCGTACATTGTCCTGATATTCCATGTGGCTACTCTCGTTGTTGTCCTGGGGTGTTAGAAGGGGAGTCAGCCTTGCAGCTTCCTTTCGGCATTCACTGCACCGCGTCATAAGTCTCCGGGATGGAGACCCTTCCTTGCCCAGGTGAATGTTTTTGGTTCGTTGTCGTCGATGCTTCTGTAACTGTTTTTTTTTTACAGATAGGGTTGTTAGCCCTACGCAAACCCCTTTATCCTCGGGGCGAGGTGGTCCTGCCTTAGTCGCCTCTTACGACATGCATGGCAGGGCAGTGGGTCTATTCTATGCCCAACCCACAGGGCAAATACAAATATTGTAACAAATGTTAATTTAAAGGTGCTATTTTAATCACTATCAAGCAGAGACCGCCCCATATAGCTAAGTAAAACAATGCGGGAATACGAGAAACAAGAAACTAAGACCATATTAAAGCAGCAAAAACTGTTTTGGTTTAGCAATTACAGACACTGCAATCACTAGATCATAAATTGAAGCATTGTCGCAAAATTATAGAAAATAGGCATTCATTGTGAAAAAAAAACAAATGGATGCATTAAATAGAAGACGTCATGTATGCTATATGAAAAATAAAGTAAAACGTTTCCTAAGACTTGTGCGACGAGTCGCAGTTAGAGTATCATGGCCCTAAGATGCCAGCTATGACACAATGCGTCTCTTCATTCTATAACTGACGGAACGCCAGCCGCAAACGGTTGCCCCTTTCTTCCCCCTTCCCCATCCATTCCCCGCCCACCATCCTGCGTCTTTCTCTCTCCATCCGTCCCCTTACAATTGCGAGAGAGTTGTTGCATGAATGTTAAAAAAAAATACCTGTGGTTTCAGAGTGCTAGTATAAAGGTCATCCACTGTACAACACACTCTGGGACCTGGCTTTCACCATGCTCTTCAGTTTTTTTTGCTTCTTTTTTTTCTTTTATCATACTACTGTTTCCAATGTTGTCATTTTTTGTTTGTCCTTAATAGTTAAGCTAATAAGTGTGTGTGTGTGTGTGTGTGTGTGTGTGTGTGTGTGTGTGTGCGTGCGTGCGTGCGTGCGTGCGTGCGTGTGCGTGTGTGTGCGCGCGCGCGCGCGCGTGTGTGTGTGTGTGTGTGTGTGTGTGTGTGTGTGTGTGTGTGTGTGTGACAGGCAAGAAAGCCATGCTGTACTCCGACATGGACGAATATCGATTACGTTTGATCGAGGAGAGAAAGAAGATCGAAGAACTTCTCAAAGCTGGTAAACCTGTGGTAAGTTGTGGACCACATGATTCATGACTGCAATTCAGAAAATAGTCAGTAAAGGACAAATACGTCCTTAAAACCACACGCGCACGTGAACACACACACACACACGCTCTCTCTCTCTCTCTCTCTCTCTCTCTCTCTCTCTCTCTCTCTCTCTCTCTCTCTCTCTCTTCTCTTCATGCATGCGCGTACACTCTAATGCGTAAAATGCAACAATAGAATATAGAGTAATTGTAATAATGTATGCATTTTAATTTTGTGTGAAAGACAATACAGTTTTTTTTTTAATTGTTGTTAATGTCGCTGTTTAACAGAAAGGTCTTGTCTTTCTACTAGAAAGGAAAGATAAGAAAGCACAGAAGATAACGATTGCTATTCTTGTTTGTTTGATTAGTTGACATGTTTGCTTTGACGGTTGTCGTTCAGGTATGTTGTTATTTTTGCAGAGCGAGGTGTGGGACCTAAAAGTGATTCGGAAACCACCCCTGAACATGTAAGCGTTTTTCACTGGAACAAACCATGATGTATGTGTGTTAGCACGTGCAATGGTCACTTTAAGAAAAAAAAATAAGATACAGTACCACATATGGAATTCAAAAAGTGAAAACAGACAAAATAAGATGCAGTACAACTAGACGTGGAATGCAAAATGATAAACAGATAAATGTACGAGAAAACAGAAACAAAACACAACGATGAATATCGACCGACATCGGTTTTTAGCAAACAAACAAAAAACAAAAAAAACAAAACGAAAAAGAGCGTCAGCAACTCATTTTGCACTCTTTCACTCCTGCGTCGACAAACAAACTGCAATCGGGTTTCCTACTTTGGATTCTTTAGAAAATCATTGTAAATGAATCAATCTAGATTACATTATTATGACGAAAAGGAACACAAAACACATCCTGATAAACAGTGATTTGAGTTTAGCACTAAACCAGTCGCAGAAAGAACAGAAATGCTTGAACTAAATCATGAGTATGAGAAAACCGTGGCAAAACTCATCTACAGAAATGACCAGAATACATGGAGCAAATCATGAATACAACAAAACAAGTTACAAATAAATTCATTTTGCGACACTGGTCAATACCTACTCAAGAGAGAGAGGAGGGAGGAGGAGGAGGAGGAGGAGGAGGGAGAGAGAGAGAGAGAGAGAGAGAGAGCGCAAATGAAATCTTGTCCTCAATTAACGAAGAAGAAAAAAAAAAAAAAGAGAAGAGAATACAAGATGTATAACACACATAAAGGGAAATACCAATCAAATTTCATCCGACGTTAAAACACCCCCCCCAGAGTATCATTCTAGCACATATGCACATCTCCATATGTAAACTGAACGTTTCAGAAGGCAGAATGGGTAAACGAAGAGATAGGGGACCGGAGAGAGAGAGAGACAGACAGAGACAGACAGACAGACAGACAGACAGACAGATCTGACTGTCCTACAAGCGGTGCCGTTGTGTTTGCCAGACCTCCCACTCCTAAATCAGCCGACAGAGCCAACAGAGACAACGTCAATGACTTCAACCATCTGAAATACCGAGGTAAGTTCCCTGTTGTCAGTCTGCCTGTCTCTCTGCACGTGTGTTCGTCAATCAATCAATCCGGTACGTGACTGGTCCGTGTGGAGAAAGGGATACCGTTGAGTTCGTCAGGTATCTCACGCCTACCAGCTCGGTTCCTCAGAGACAAAATAGACGTTTAGGTAGGGAAGGGTAGGTGAAGGTGCAGGGAACAGCGTAGGTACAGTCGTCCGTGTTTCACACACGCACACACACACACACACACACACACACACACACACACACACACACACACACACACACACACACACAAGCGCGCGCGCGCTCGCATTCTCACGCACACGCAAAGTCGTTAGAAGCACTAATGGCAAAAAATAACAAGAATGAAAGTCGCCCTTGAAAAATCTTGCATACTTTGACAGTTTTTTTTTTTTTTTTTTGTTTCATTAAATGTGCGGTACAGACGAAAGCAAGAAATGCAGTTTGTCAAGTGCCTGTTCTCTGTTCTTTCATCTGGATGACATTTGGTGCTGATGTTTTTGTCACTGTCATGTATTCCTACTGACTGAGATAATGCAGGTATAGTTTCTTACCACCGAGGGCTGCAGGGGAAACAGTCTGACCAGTTGACAAAAAAAAAAAGTTTCATACAACCGAGGATTTCTTACAACAGAGGACAGTCACGTCCTGGGGGAAAAGGAGATCAGATGTTTCATAAGCGAGGTCCTTCTTATACCCGAGTTTCTTACAGCCGATGTGTTTTAGTGAGGTAAAGACGGCCCGTGGAAGAGGACTTTTTTGTTTGTTTGTTTTGTTGTTTGTTGTACTTTTTTGTGGTTGTTTTCGCTTTCTCATAGGCGAATTTTCTTACATCCAAGTTTCTTGTAAGCGGAGGCTGTACATAGTAAGTAACTTCAGTAGTTTCTGAGAACCCAAGAACCTTCGGGGAAGTACGAGAAATGTCCAGACGGTTCCAGAAGTTAGTCGTGAATTTCAAAATCCATTTTGAGAGGTTAAACTACCTCATAGGTCTCCAAACTTTTAAAAAAAAATCATTTCATGCTTTTTGATTGATTGTGCAACGTCATAACACTCGAACTTTCAAGTTCATAAACAATAGGATGTTGTTGGTTTTTCTTTCCAATGAGAGCTGTCGGACATTATGTGGGTACGGTCACTACCTACGTGTTTAATAGAGAGAGTGCTCTACGAATTTCGTCGGAATGAAAGGACACGTTCGTTTTGCGACAGTAACGGTTATATGATGATTGAGCTGTGACTTCTCAGCTTTCCTCCGTCTTGCTATGACCCAGTAAGAGATCAGGACCAGCCTTTATCATTCCCATAGAGTCTTTCGAATGAGACTATAAACCGAGGTTCCGTGTGTGAACGCACGCATAACATCTTGCACACACGTAAAATCCCATCACCAACATTCGGAAGAGTAGGCCAGTTTGGCCGTTGGTATGGATGACACATTACACATAGCATGCACCCTGAGTGAGAAATGGAAAGAATGAAGGAAGGAAGGAAAATGAGTGATCGATATTGAACGATACTGACTGGATGACACGGGAAACGACTGAATGAAGCGCCAGCTGGCAGCTCTTCAGTCGGCACTGCCCAGGTAGGCAGCCCGTTGTGTAAACGAGTGTTGATTGTAAAGCGCTTAGAGCTTGGCGTCTAGCCGAGAATAGGCGCTATATAAGTATTCATTATCATCATTATCATCACATCAGTCAGCGGTCTACTCCACTGTAGGGATCTTCAAAGAACGGGTGTTCCATATTCATCATGAATGGACCATTGAGAGCTGGGTGGAATGGGCGTGCTGTGTTACAGCAAGGGCAGAAATCTGATGAACACGCTTGCTCATGATTGACCTGGACCTCCGAGAGGTGGAGTTTTAGCTGGTGTACTGTTTCCCATCCCCAGTGAACTGACGTAGCAGATGATTGGCACGCTGACCTAGAATCGATAGGCCTGCGTATACCATGATCATATACACAATCTGCCCGTTGCATAGCTGACTGTTTCCCATCAGATCATTAGGCCTGTTTATGCTGTAATTATCACTGATACACACCTGTCTTTCCACGTAATGTATACCTGTTATCATTAGGTCTAAGTATGCCGTTATCACCATGTATTTGCACATAGCGTAGCTGACAATAACTCCCCATAATAGGCAGATCTAAGTATACCCTAATCACCTACACATATGCCCATATCATACAGATGATTATAACCTTAATCATTTGGTCTACGTGTATCATAATCACCTACATATCTGCCCATAGCATAGCTGATAATTACACCCATGATCAGTGAGTCAGTGTCCGCCATAATACAGTCATAACTGCCAGCCCATGGTACTGCTGTTAATTACACCCATACTCATCAAGCCTACATCCTACCAGTCTGTCCCTGGTGATACAGAAGATTCTGGGCGATGCTGTTGATGCCGAGTGTGCGCTGACGTGTGACAGATTACGTGACCCGGAACGAATTCCGCACGGTGTACCCTGACGTGCCGGTGACCAACAAACGGCTGGAACAGCAGCAGGACGCGCTGCTGCGTCAACAGCAGGCTCACCTCAGAGACGCCGCGCACTACAGTGGGTGTCGTTGTTCTGTCGCTTCCCCTGTCACCGCCAACACGCTGCCACCGTCGCAATGATGGTGGTGGTGGTGATGATGATGTGTATCGTCATCATCTCCCAGAACCACGCGTTACCATCGTCATCATCGTCATCATTACGATCGTCATAATCGCTGTATCTCCTACCACCAACAGTACCACTATCATCATCATCATCATCATCATCATCATCGTCATCGTCGTCGTCAGGAAACCTACTTTTTCATCAAGAGAATAACGGTAGAAACAAACTATATCACGCTTTGTGTCATCGTCATCACCGTGATCCTCATCGCTGTGGTAGTTGTCTTTAACTTCTCAAAATGGGCATAACACGCACCTGCACCTACACACTCTCTCTCTCTCTCTGTCTGTCTGTCTCTGTGTCACTCTCTCTCACCGAAAATGTTGACCTGCCCTGTTTCGTTCATCGTGCTATTTTCAACAGCTTTTTTTTTCCTTCTATGCATCGATTCGTAATTTCCAAAGACCTTGCCCCAAACTTTCCTGTCAAGTGACACAGTTTCATATCACTGTAATATCTTTTTTTCGGAGATAACGGTTATTGATCTGTGTGACAGCGTGTGTTGTGTTGTATGCCACAGGACCCCAGCCGCCGATGATGATGCTTCCACGTCGGCCGGTCAGCAGGCCTTCCTGGATGGACCGGGATCCCACCCCCTTCCCTCATGTGGTAAGGGGCTTTCCACCTTGCGTGCCCTATTCGTCCGATGATGATGATGATGATGATGGTGGTGGTGATGGTGATGGTGAAGATGACGATGACAATAATGATGATCATGATGATGATGACGATGATGATGATGATGATGATGATGGTGATAGTGATAATGATGATGATGATGATGGTGATGATGATGATGATGATGGTGATGGTGTGATGATGATGATGGTGGTGGTGGTAATGATGACGATGATGGTGATGACGATGATGATGATGATGATGATGATGATGGTGATGATAGTGATGATGATGATGATGATGACATGATGATGATGGTGGTGGTGATGGTGATGGCGATGATGATGACGATGATGGTGATGATGATAAAGATGAAGATGGTGATAACGATGATGATGGTGATGATGATGATGATGATGATGATGATGATGATTTGTCTCTCCTTATCCATGAGATTAACTCTCTATCTTCAGCTGGTAAACGTGTTATATACAACGCTTCACAATCAAGGTCGTTGTCCACACCCTGCTCAAATTCTAGCGTTATTTCCCTGGCGTTGTTTTCATTTAGAAGGTTTCACGGTTGAAACGTGTTGCTTCTGTATTGTAATTACATTCCATTCGATTGAAAGTAGTCTTTGTTCCTTACAATAGATGTTTTCTTTTTCTGTCTGCCTGATTGCATCTCTTTTCTCTGGCGTTGCGAGTTTTACAAATTTTCTTTTTCATTTGTCAACTGTGATCATTGTTTAAACTATATTTGATGAACTTTCTTTGCTTTTCGTGTGCGTGTGTGTGTGTGTGTGTGTGTGTGTGTGTGTGTGTAGCTGAGGAAACGAGACCGACTGTACACATCACACAGTGAAGGAGACCTGGACAGGATTCGTCGGCGGAACAGGGAGAGGGAACGTGTGCTTGATTCTTCCAGTATGTATGCCATGGTGTTTGTATGTCTGCGTGTGTGCGTACACAAGTGTGTGTGTGTGTGTGTGTGTGTGTGTGTGTGTGTGTGTGTGTGTGTGTGTGTCCATGCGAGCCTCCATGTTAATGTATTTGTCAAAGAACATCAGAACATGAAAAATCTTGGAGGTTTCATTTTTTTTTTTTTGTTGTTGTTTTTTATGTCCTGCTGGCTGCCCAGTTTTCTTTTCCGATCAACTTTGCTAACATCTTACATTGCACACACACGTACACACGCACACACACGCACACACACACACACACACACACACACACACACACACACACACACATATATGCAGAACAATCCATCAATCAATCAGTCACACCAAGATTCATCTGGAAAATTCGGTCAGTCCTCAGTCAGTAAGGCATCAGATTACTGATTATCTCCTAGAGCCCATTCCTTCCTTCGGATGTGAACAGCTTTCTTCAACCCCAAGTTTGCAAGCAGTTGCCGTTCTCTGATAGCAGCCAGGGATTCTGTAGATGACCTCCTAGTAGAATTGTTTGGCTTTTCTTCTTTCTAATAATTCATTTGCTTAGATATATATGCACATATCTGCTAATTTATAAGCCAAAGTAAATTTCATATGCTTCAGAGCAGTGATTAATTCAGTCATCAATGAGTGATATAGATTGTGCTTATGATTTTCCCCCAGGAATATGTTGCAGTGATATGACAAGTTGGCAATACGATATACAGTTCACACATTACAAAAGTGAATGTCTCACGCAGGTCAAAACGATGATGCTGCTTTGGATGAACTCAGACTGAGACATCAGCGGTAAGTCTCAGTCCACACACACACACACACACACACATGCGCACGCGCACACACACATTGCACACTCGCACATGCACACACACACACACACATGTATGCATGCACTTCACTCCTTCCCTCCCCACCTCCCCTCTCTTCTTCCCACTCCATACCCCCTGTCCCTCCCCACACATGCATGCAGGGTCACACGTAAACTTGTACAAAACTACATTCTCATGAACAAACTCTAACATAGACCATGCACGAAACAGATGCTCACAAACATATGCCCGTCCTCGTCGCACACAGACATCCACATATTTGCACACCTAAACACATGTACGTACAGCCTTATGCAGTAGCATACATACATACATACATACATACACACACACACACACACAAAATGCACACGCAAAAAAGATACTCATTGACGAAGAGACTGTGATGTTTTCTCCTTTTCTCTCAGGCCATCCTCTGCAGAAACTCTGACAGATGATACATGGCTTCGTCCCAGTTCCACAGCAGAAATCTGATCTCTCACCTGTGCACAGCGACCGGCACAGAACCCTGGACACCTTGTATGCCACTGGGTACTGGATGACAGTGCGAGGTCATGGAGTATTCTAACAGGACCATTAAACACTTTTGTTGGATCAGAATGCTGGGCTAGGTCTACTTTCCCGGGAATTCTGGAGGAGAGTCTAAGACAGGGAGAGATTTGTGTAAAATAATAGACTCAAAGATGTCCATCTTCACCTGCCCAAACAGCAGTAAATCGCAAAATGATCACCATTTCATCATACCTCATTATCATCAATGCCATATCTCCAAAGCATTAAATGTGGAAAGAATGAGAGGTTGGAAAATGGGGTTGTCATCGTTGTGTTTGCCAATGGTTGTTGTTTTGTTAAAAAAAAATGTTTATCATGTTCAGCCTTACCCCCTATTGTTACGCCTTTTGAAATAATATGAAAAATCCACCAGTGATGCACTAATAAAAACTGTAGCTGGTTATTCCTAAGTGTCAACCGTGGCCAATATTTTTTTGTATTAGTGACAGCATTTCAACTCGTTCTGCACATTTTCATTTCAGAACAAGATGATCTAAACATGATCCGTTTACACATACCCCTATTATCCATTATCCACCACTGTCCGTTAACACATACCACTATTGTTATATCTTTCTCATACATACACGCACATACGCACTGTCTCACACATATACAAGTGTTCCAACTTCACAAATGGTGAAATTATTGTCCATTGTGTTAACGTACGCAGAGAACCGCAACACGCTCTCATTTGCTACGGTTACACAGGTGCTCCGTAATAACTGTCAGTCTTTTCTTTTTTTTTTTTTTTTTTTTTTTTTTATTAAACTCGCTGTAAATGTAAAACTGTGCATTCATTGGTGTATATCAAGTGTCTGTACATTGATGTATGTTGAGCGTAACCTGTGATTATATTTGCCAGTGTTTTTCCTTGTTCTTACTGTCCCTCCGTTGAAGTGTAAGGTAACTGTGTATTGAGTGAAGATTCGTTTTGTTCCCACCTAAACAAAAGCACCTCAGTCCGTTTTGTTAAACACGAAAACAAAACGGTGGTAGCATGTTCATTGCTCCAAATGTATGTGTATAAGTGTGAGGATATGTGTGTATGTGAAGGAAAGAGTGACAGAAATGAAAATGTATATCTTAATATTTGCATTATACCTAATATTCTTAATGTTCTTATTTATTGCAGGGAACGTACTTCAGTTACAGTGTATTTTGTCAGCTGTACCAGTTCTTGCATTCCTGTGATCAAAAAAAAAAAAAGAAAAAATTCATATCTGAACGTGTGCATTATACCTTAAGTTTTAATCATTGCAGGGACTGTATACTTTAGTTACAGTGTATTTTGTCAGATGTACCAGTTCTTGCATTGCATTTTGTTCCTGTGATGAAAAAAAAAAAGAAGAAAATTCATATCTGAACGTGTGCTATACCTTAAGTTCTTATTCATTGCAGGGAACATACTTTAGTTACAGTATTTTTTTGTCAATCATAGTTTTTATATTCCTGTGATCAAAATACTGTGATACGTTTTATCTATGTGTAACTGAGGGAGGGTGGGAAGATCACACTGAGGAAACATTATGTCAATATGAATTTGTCCCTTCCGCCTCACCTCAGCTGACATGGTGTTGTTAGTTGGCAACTGCCAAAGTTAACTATAAAGACATGTTTCTTTTCTTGAAATAAAATGGTACTGTTGCATTCTGATGGATATTGTCTCTTTTGTCTCACAGTTTACTGCTCTTATCAAGCGAGAATCAGAAAAAAAGAAAAAAAAAGAAAAGACAAAATATTTTCTCTCTCTCTCTCTCTCTCTCTCTCTCTCTATATATATATATAGAGAGAGAGAGAGAGAGAGAGAGACACAAAGACAGAAACAGAGACAGAGACACAGAGAGATAAGAGAGGGATAAGATAAGATAATGTTGCTTATAGCCCAGCTGACCGCAAAGGGCCATATCAGGGCTGTCACCACGTTAAAATCAACTCACAAATTTTTCATTCACACAAGTCTTTAAAATACATCTTCTAAAAACCCATCCAAAAGTTTGTTAAAAAAAACTTTCCGGTGTAAAACCTCAGATCCGATGAAAAATGTTAATCTCTTTCAAGAACTCAAAGATCGCGTCAGGCGGAACATCTCTGAACAAGGTTTCATGGAATCTGCTGTGTAAAATGTTTGTGTCTCACATCATGCAAGTCCCAACACTCTAAAAGATCATGTTTCATTGTGAGTGGCACATGACATGGATTGCACCACGGAGCCTCTTCACTCTTTAAAAGGTATGAATGGGTGAAATACAAATGGCCGGTGTGCAGCTGGCACAGAACTGTTTTCTTCTTTATGACCACCAGACGAAGAAGATGAGGGAACTCCTTTAGGTTTGGACGGATCTGAAAGAGTTTGTTATCCGTCTGTGTATTCCAGTCCTCCTGCCAGAGGTCTCTAACATAATCATTAATTTTTTGTTTCAGATCTAAGCTAGGGGATAGATATGTTTGACAGTTTCTCTGTTGTGGCATTCTTGGCTAAACCATCAACCATTTCATTCCCTCCGATGCTAACATGACCAGGAACCCAAGATAGAATAATGTTGTAACCTTCTGCTTTCAACCTGGTAAAAAGTTCAAAGAAGTGTAAAAGTCTGGGATGCTGAAGGTTGCGGCCAGCTATGGCCTCCAAAGCTGACAGTGAATCTGACAGAACCAGAAAGTCCCTCTTCTTAAGACTGTGAGTTTATCCTCAGTGCCAGTACCAGAGCTGTAAGTTCAGCAGAGTAAGCAGAAGCATCTGAAGGAATATGTTCTAACAGTATTTGAGAAGAAGCAGCACCAGGGCAATAGGCTGCACAAGCCACTCCATCTTCAGACTTGGAACTGTCAGTGAAAATTTTCTGATAGGATGGGAATTTTACACAGAGGTCAGCATACAATGCCTTGTATGTCAGACAGCTGGTACATTCTTTGCGAAAAGCTGCAAACCAAAACGAATCTCTGGTGTGAAAAAGGTCCACGGAGGCTCATCTGGAAACTTGGAAAAATCGGACACAACTCCTAGGTCTAGACCTGCATTCTGCGCGTGAGGCTGCATACGAAGACCAAATGGCGGAATACAGTTAGGTTGTTTTTGAATTTGCTTTGGAACTGAGGGTCAAAGACACAGTCATAGGCAGGGTTTTCTGGTTCCGAGAAGTCTGATAAAAAATTATAGTAATTCAAAGTTAGTTTCAGCCTGCGGTTGGACAGTGAGGGTTCACCTGCCTCTGCGTACAGGCTGTACACAGGGGTGGTGCGGAATGCTCCAAGACAGAGACGAAGCCCTTGATGGTGGATTGGGTCCAAGAGTTTTAGGAGACAGTATGCTTTCTTTGTGGAACACCCAAGTCCTGCTCATGAACATCAGAGAGAGTGGTGCCCAACCCGGACATGAAACTGTCATTCTGCAAAAAAATTTTGAATAAAAAGTGGAAGATGACCCTGAAAACCAAGATCATGGAGAACATGAAGCATCCCAGACTTCCAGGTGGTATTGTAGGCCTTCTCAAGTCGAAGAATATAGCCACTTCATGTTTGTTAATAAAGGCGTTCCAAAGCGTAGATTCTAGACGGATCAATGGCCCACTGTAGTTCGATGTTTGCGGAAACCACACTGTTCTTTCACCAGAAGGTTGTCAGTTTCAAGTTTCCACATGAGGGCATGCACGCGACCAGCTGCTTGATCGAAGTGGGCCACTTCTACCACCTATCTTGAGCAAGTCCAGGCCAAAGAGGTGTGTTGACTTGATGCACCGCAGTCACATCAGCGGTCTCAACCTCCAGGATCCTATTCTCCCCCATCACAGGATGCACTGCATGGCAAACATGGTGGGCCTCAAGAAGACCACAGAGAAAAAAGAAGAGTGTGGGAAAGAAGACTTGAAGAGGAGATAAAGACAGAAAAGAGCCAAATAAGAAAGGCAGAAGATAGTATAGAAAAAGGTGGGTTACTATTTGTCTGGGCCCTCACTCCTAACCTTTCTGACATGGGAGACCCTACCAGGGGCATCAGTTCCTACCACGTAATGCTTAGGCCAGTCAGCAACTTGGCTATACAGGCCTAGAAGCGTTCACAACAACTACCCATGTAATCGAGTATTGATGTCCCTGTCAGCAAAGCCTAAGGGATCACTGGACCACGCAAGCCCTCTAACCATGGCAAGGTTGCAACCCCAGAGGGGACACAGAGAGAAGGAAGCCACCAAGCTGTCAACGAATCAGACATCAAAGCATTTTATTTTGAAATTTCACTACAGGAAACCTTACAATGATACAGTTTCTATATATTTTTTTTTTTCAACAACAGCAATAACAACAGAAATTTTCAAATAGCATACAAGTAAGACAAAGATATTGCCACCACCACCATGGTAAGTGTGTTTATATCTGAGACTTCAAAAGAAAACAACAAGCTGTCACATTCAGTTTATAGGAAGGAATCACCAGTGTAACAGAATTACATCTCATCATATGAACATATTCATAACAGAAAAAAAAACTTTCACAAAAAGTTTGTTGGATGGAGTCACTAGTATAACAAAATCACAGTCTCCTTTGTAAAATACAGTAAGTTTGTTGGATGGAGTTGTTAGTATAACAGAATCACAGTCCCCCAGTTAAATATTCTTTGACATGTCTATTTACATGAAATCCCAATTTATACAGATACCATCTTACAAGCGAGCATGCACATAGATAAAGATGCGTGCGCAAGCGCGCACTCGCACACACACACACACACATACACAAACACACACAAACTGCACACACACACACACTCCCACACACACACACACACACACACACACACATGCACACCGCACACATACACATGCACATGCACCCAAACACAAGGCCCATACACATGCCTGTGATATTTTTGCATTTTTAAATGGCAGCATCAATTTAGGAGTAAAAAAACAACAGATTATCTACATAAAATTAGTAAACAACTCAAGTAAAAATTTAGAAAAAAACGATATTTCACATTTCACTGAAATGGAAGAAACTTGCAAAATTATGAGAATGATTTCCCTTCACTCTCTTGTCACGAACAGACGCTATAGTGTTTTCCGATGATGTAACGCTTCAGTGCAAACGAACGCTATCAAGATTTCGGCCTTCTTCGATTTTTCATACGGTGGCAGCGTGATCAGTACACGGCAACAAGATATAATAGCATCATCAGCATTCCTTCGTTCACCTGCACAGTGGTTTCCCAGCACACCATCACCCACATTGCCTCAGTGGCTGATTGACCAGACCAACCCACATGACTTACTAATCTGCATAGAAACATGGCGTCTCAAAACAAGTTTTTCTACAAATGTATCGGAGCAAAATCAAGCCCGTTAGCAACGTTTTAGCATTCCTGGAGTTATTGAAATGCTACAAACGAAAGGTTCAGACATTGAAGAAGAAGATGACGAAGCTGATGAAGTAATTCCAGTGAAGAATTTCGAGGAGAAGAGGAAACTGACACTGACTCATCTGTGGAGCTCAGTGATGATGAAGGTGAGGGTGGGCCACTTCGCCACGTGAGCAGGGCGTTTGTGTGCGCGAAAGACTGGGGATTTGAGTGAGCAGGAGTTCATTGGCTTTCCTTTACGCAGCTGGCGCGAAGATTCGAGTTTTTTTTTTCTGTCAGTGCCTTCTTTTTCTGGTACTTCTGGCCTTCGTGTGTCAGCTGAGTGCCACGCCCCCATTTTTGCATTATTCCAAGTTAGCTAGTGTATAGTACGCATGTGATTCATATATCTTATTTTATTTCCTGGAGTGTATCTACCTATTTTTTCGACTCATTTAGTGTATTTACTGGCTTTTTCTGTTGAATGTGAAGCTATGGACCCACTGACTCTGTGCAAGAGTGTTGTGAAGCACCTGACAAAAAAACTGGACATTTTTTCAGCCTCAAACATAAGAAATCATATGAAAGGGGGAAGTTTATTCTTTTGTATTCTACTAACGCAGTTTATGAGTAACACTTTCGGAAAATTTCATTGAGTTATCTCTTGTTCTGTATTTTTGGTGATTTTTTTTTTACTAACCATAACAAATGGCCCATCCACAGGGGAAAAACAAGAGACAGAACTGTCCATTCCAAGTGAGTTAAAAATGTACACCAGCAATTCAGATTACAGCAATATATAAACCAAAGAAATAAAAAAAGGGGAAAAAGAAAAGCTCTGTGAATACATCTGTTGGACAATGGTTCAAAACATACCAAAGCAACCTCAGAAATGAGCATCCACACAACCGAAGTACGTGTACGTAAATAAAGTAGACGACCTGGAACAGATACGAGTAACTGCCAAAAGTCCACTTTCGAGCTTTCCATTGGTCATGAAACTTGTCTTTTCATATGTTTACAAAACAGCAACAAAATACATATGCAAATTAAAGTAAAGCACTCTCCCTGACACGATATAATATACTGACTTTGAAACTGTCGTTCCTGCACAAGGCTGCAGACTCACACTGATGACTGCATCATGGTAGTGTACCACATTCAAAGCATCACCAAAGCACAGAATGTATAAGTAAACACTTGCCACCTTATCAGAGAAGCTGCCTCTCCCTCCCATCAATTGACAGACATACTGTAATGGACAGAACATCGTCCACATTCAACCATGGTGTCTGCACCACACTCAGACATAAGGTTTTGTCGTATGGCCAATATTGCTTCTATTGCTTTCCACAAAATCTCCAGGCTTTGATTGCAGGTGTGAAGAGGCTAAATCGGCTTGCTGTCGTGACGTTCAGGTGTTAGTCACCACAGCCCAGCTGACCGCTCACAGCCTCTTCAGGGGCTGTCAAACCAGCATAGGGAAAAATATCACACAGGGTCTGATCATCCACACAAACTATATGCTGGAAAAAACAAACAAACAAACAATAAGAGCAGCTCAAGAGACGTAGCTAAGCTACTGGAATCTATACAGCATATAAAAAGGTAGGCTCAGAGTACCACATATTCTCCTTCATTCACTGGTCCCAGCTGGTTTTTTTTTTTAGTATAAAAAGTTAATAGACGAACATTTAAATGACATAAAAATATATTTTAAAAAGCCATATGGGCCAATGAATTCTACTTTCTGTCTGCTCTGGACATTGTGAGTAGTATAATTTTGTATCTTCTCACCACATTATAATAAAAAAAAAAAAGAAGCATGTTATCAACTGCTGTCAGATGAAAAAAAAAATGTGCCAGCTTTGAAAACAAAGACAGGAAAATGGTCCCCAGAGGCAGAAAAACAGCAGACATTAAAAAAAAAAAACAAACAAAAAAAAAAACCCCAGTGCCAAAGAGAATGAGAGAAAAGATGAAGTTCTCGCACAGAAGTTTCAGAAGATGGGGAGCTGTTTGTACTGAAAGAGCTGCCAGATGCTCGTAGGGACTGCTACTGGTGATGGGGAATGACGATCCCAGTGAAGAATAGCGTGTCCATTCAGCATTCAGCGTTTTTATTGAGGTGCACTTTCCGTAGTCTGTCAGTCAGGACCACTCCTTCATCGTTCATTCCCAGCATCCTCCGCAGACGAACCACTTCCTGCTTGTACCTGTGGACATCAATGAGTGTGTTTCATGGAGTTGATCACTGATAAAGAAGACTGCATCTCATCTCATTTTTCTGTTTGTGTCCTTGTATTTCTTTTTATGCCTTACCTCTGGTTCCTGATAACTAATTAACATTTTTCCCTGTCAACAAAACTCTGCTTCATCTGTTGTTCTTTGTTCCTTCAAAAATGTGAAGAAAGGGATCTTCGCAGCACACACTTTTACCACTAAAAATCAGCCAAACTGCTTATATTGAGATCCAAAGATTGGTTTCATTAGACATGACAGAAGCTCTAATTCACATCTCTGGTTCTCTCTACTACATGGCCGTTACAAACAGAAATTACTTATTACTACCATCGTCGGTGTGATTGATACCAGACCTACACATCTCAGGTTTTGCTTTGTACGTCAAATTCAATATGACGCCTGAGCAAAAAAAAAAAAAAAAAAAAAAAAAAAAAAGCGCAATGATTCCAGAGGTCTCTCCAAAGAACAGAATATGGCAGAAAATACCAAAAGCCTTAACAATTGTTTCTTGAGTGTCCAAACATTTCAATTGGCTATAACATGTGATGGGTCTTGATCCTTGAAGAATGTTCCATGGAAAAGTTTTATGCATGATTGGCTGTGCTACTTCATCATTCTCTCAAAACATTCAAGAATACCCCATAAGTTTTTATGGACTGGCTAAGCCACACCATTTTTCTTGAACTTTCAATTTGATTATCTATAAATGATTGAGAGAGTGGGAATGTAAGAGGTTGAAAGTGAAAGTGTTGTAGGAGGAGAGGTTTTCATTTTGGAACCATTTGTGATAGTCTTTGAACATCGATTTGTGAATCGTCTAAGGCTTCAGATGTGTTCTGACCAAATCAGTTCAGCAAAAGATCATGAACTGTTATCCACCTACTTTCACTTGGTGTCCAGCTCAGTGACGTGTCACGGAAAAGGAGTGTGATTCCTCTTAACTTGGACTAATGCTACGCTTTATTTCCCCAGCTTCCTGACAATGCTATAATCAACTGAAGAGAACAACAAACTGAGCTACTTGCCACACTGTCAAATGATCAAAAAAACAGAGCATGTTACTCCCCTGCTCTCCAGTCTGACTGTCTTCCTGTTTCTCATCAGATCCAATGTACGATTCACAGGTATTGCTACAATGTCATAACTGGCAAGCACAACCTTATTTCTCTGACACTGTATGCCTTCACATTCTCGTCATTTCTCAATACATGCACCTTTCACACAACAATGCATGCACCTTTCACACATTCTCGTCACTTCTCCAACAATGCATGCACGTTTCACACATTCTCGTCACCCTGTTCACCTTTGTCTCTCTCCAACATGCATGCACCTTTCACCATTCTCGTCTCTCAAATAGTCGTCATTTCTTGCATGCACCTTTCACATATACCTCACTTCTCCGGAATATCTCAGTCTCATCCTTCATACACCTTCTCCAGAACATCTCAAAAAGTCTCAAAAAAGTTCTGCATTCTCTCTCTTCTCTTGGGTCTGCTTTAAAAAATGAACTTCCATTTTCTGTTTGTCACTCACTGACACTTTCTGCGTGAAAAAAAAATCCAGTCTAAAGCCTCCTTTGTATTCTAAACTTCCCCAGAGTTGGAGTATGGCTGCCTTAATGGCAAAGGTATAAAAAAAACTGTCATACACACAAAACTGCACTCCCTTTGTTGGATAGATGGGATTAATCGTTGCCTGCCTATACAGGGAGTGTCCACTGAGTATCAGCCTGATCAGTATCAGTCTCAAGAAGAAGAAGATGTTCTAAACCCCTTTCCCCTTTTCTTCACTGAATTTCAAGGAGACTCTTCTTGTACTGTCATGTCATACCATTTGCACTTCTGTTGTCACATTGGTGTGCTGATATGTGTGGGTATGTATGTGTGCATGCGCACATGTGTCCATGTGTGTGTGAATATGGGGTACCTACATGCTGCTTTATGTGTGTGTTTAATGTGTTGCTGTAAGGGGGACGGGGACACAAAGTGAGTGGGGAAGGGCAGCATTGATATGTTGGTGTGTACTTTCATGTGCATTCGGTGAAAATGAAAGTAGAGGGTATATAAAACATCTATTCTGTTGTTTTTACGCTCTGAGCTCAGCAATGACAGTGGTAAAAAAAAAAAAAAAAAAACCCAGATCTGCATTATCATTCAACTGGTAAAACCTCCACACACTGTATAGCAACAAAAATATATAACAAAAGGTGTGCAGTCTTGCCCTACGCCACCCCATGCCCACCCTGTTTTCTGTGCACACACACACACAAACACATGCACATACACAAACACCTAGTCCATTCCTCTACATGCACAAATGCATGCACGCACGCACGCTTGCACACACACACACACACACACACACACACAAAGAAATGACAATATGACTTTTCACTCTACAATACCTTTAGTTCATTGTTCTTGATATGCACAACACACACACGCACAATGTACACACACACACACACACACACACACACACACACACACACACACACACAAGCATGTATGAATACCCTAGCACACTGACCGGCCCAAATGACTGTCGATGTATTGCTGACTTTCTTTCAGCTGTTCCTTCAGCACATTGTTCTCACTCAACAGTCGCGCTCTTTCCTGCTCAAGCTGTTGCTGTGTGTTCAACGTGAACTCCCGCATCTGCTTCCGCATTGCTCCCCACATTTCCGATTTCCCAGGGACACTGCAGTAAACCACAACCACACATATGTACAACCACATATGTACAACCATGCACATGTTAGGGACAGTTGAAATTTTCCAGGCTTTGATACAAGACTTTGCAGGAGCAGCAGCATCTGTGCATGCACAAGACCACATGCACAAACATATGAAAGCATCTTTAGAGATCAAAACATGAGCAATAAACACATATGTCTTCATTTACAGTGTAGATGCACATACTACACATTCTGAATTTAACTGAAACTCAATAAATGAAATCCCTAAAAACCAGAGAGAAGTAATGAAAAAGTGTAACTCATTGCTGCAACAAACATTTTCTGAACAATGACCTGATTTGAATATTGCACTCAACTCTTTAACAAACATATATCATTAATTACAGTTTGCAATGAAACAAAGTTGTATTTATTTGCTGATCTTGTTTATATTATGAGTATAAATCCCCTGGCGATTATACGACTGCCCAGATTGACACCAGTTGTGACCATCTACCACAAAATGAGTCAGATGCAACCTTTTTTTTTTTTCATTTTCAGTTATGCTTCTTTTCAAGAGATTCTGCAAGCATGTCTTCTCAAAAATGCCAAACTGAGTTTTGACCGGCTAGACAATCCCAGAGGTCTGGTTCCTTCACAGTTTCTCTGCCAAAATGCTTAAAGAAAACTGTCATGGTAATGTATCAGATATCTTTCCATGGCGTCCAATTTGTGCCTTGGCAAACCACGACAGTCAGGGAAGGGACTGCTGGATCACAATCACCCAACATCTGAAACAAAAACCTTTTCTTTTCTAACAGGTTCTGGTAGAAATCAACATCAAGGGGGCTTCTGACTCTTTCCATGGTGGACAGTCACAAGGAAACCCCCAACAAGTTCCAAGCAGCAGGAGCACACTTACCTAATATCACCCATGGTGTCCTTGTCCTCACCAAACAGGCCATACTGTCACAAACCACACATTCAGCTTTAACAATCACAACACCCTGAAAACACATTTTTCATGGAAAGTATACAGGTATGCATGTGTGTTTGTAGTAGTAGATGTGTCTGGATGATGTCTTGATATTTGTGGGCATCAGTCGTCTTTCGGGGGACAGGAGAGTTGGAGCAGATGGGTTGCGATTGCTTGGGGATTGACGAGTCGGATGAGAGTTGGAACCTGGATCTATACAGCTCTTTTTCTAGATTTATCATGTAATTTGTTTTATTTCCTTGGTTACTTACTACATTTTCTGCATTTTGATTGATGTTAAGCCTTTCGAGATCATCTTAAAAATATTTGATACGTCTTTATTTTCACCGTTATTTACACTCATCAAACACACACAGGATTTCAACAGAATGAAGGTCTGACCAAGGCATCATACAACAGTGGTTAGCATTTCCGGCAAACAACTCAGATGTATTGGCTTCAAACCCAGCCCAGAAGCCTAGTCACCTTCATGTTTTTTTGGTCTTGATCAATCATAACTGGGGCTGACAGGTTCCAGCCAGGGACATACAGTGCTGTCTCACCTGTTCTGGGTATGTTTTTGACAGAGTTCATTCAAATTTCCAGACAAGCAAGGTATACATGTGTTTATAGGCATGCTTGTGTGTGAGAGAGAGAGAGAGAGAGAGAGTGTGTGTGTGTGTGTGTGTGTGTGTGTGTGTGTGTGTGTGTGTGTGTGTGTGTGTGTGTGTGTGTGTGTGTGTGTGTGTGTGTGTGTGTGTGTGTGTGTGTGTGTGTGTGTGTGTGTGTGTGTGTGTGAGTGTGTGTGTGTGTGTGTGTGTGTGTGTGTGTGTGTGTGTGTGTGTGTGTGTGTATGTGTGTGTGTGTGTGTGTGTGTGCTATGTGTGAATAAATGAATGAAATGAATGCCAGGTATCCAGTATTTGTATACATGCTTTTGTAACCTTAACTTTTTTTTTTTTAGATCTTTAGGTTCAAAGGAAACTGAACATTCTAAAAACCCATTTAATCATTTTTATCTGAGAAACACTGGACTTGACCTGTGTTTTCATTAATTCATACCTGACAGCACTGCTACAACCTATATATCTCCCTCTTTCCCATAAAAAACACAGATGGTGATTCAACCATAGGTACAATTCATCAGCTGAAAACTACAATAATCTCACCCTCATCTTGAGCATGTCCAGTTCGTTGCGTGTGGAGGTAAGCTCCCCTTTCAGTTTGTCCATCTCTCGGAGATGGGAGGTCTGAATATCAGTGTCGCTCAGCTTGAGCTGGGTTTCGTCAGGACCCAAGTCGGTGGGCTCAAAACCTCTCGCTTCACACGTCTGACGCAAATTTCTGAACACACACACACACACACACACACACACGATACAAGAAAAAACAATACCAGAAGTTTAAACTTTGAAGGAACTAATAACTGAAAAGTTTCTGAACACACACACATGTATATAAGATTACGAAACTGGAAGTTTCTGAATACTGGAAGTTTTCATTCAAAGTGTGAACTAATAGCCATAAAGTTTCTGAAAAAACACACACACACACACACACACACACACACACACACACACACACACACACACACACACACACACGCACGCACACACACACACACACACACAAACACACACATAAGAAAAACAAAACCAAAAGCTTAAACTTTGAAGGAACTAATAACTGAAAAGTTTCTGAACACACACACACACACACACACACACACATACATACATAAGATTACAAAATTTGGAAGTTTTCAGTGCAATACCAATAACTAGAAAGTTTCAGAATACTTGCATATTCAAATACAATAACAAAACTGGAAGTTTTCAGTTCAAAGTGAACTTATAACCATAAAAGTTGAAAAAACACACACACACACACACACACACACACACACACACACACACTAAACAAAACTGTTACCTCCGCGCACAGTGCAGTGGACGACTCCTGGTTGTCCTCAAGCCACAGGGAGCTACTAGTGTCACTCTATTCCCCACACACCATCACAGTCATTTTTGCAGTGTTCGGTACAGTCATCAATCACATGACCACTGACCTGTAGGCCACAAGCACCTCCTCACAGTGATGACATCACAGACTACTGACCTGTAGGACCCCTCCTCACAGTGATGACATCCTCACAGACTACTGACCTGTAGGCCACCAGCACCTACTAGTGATGACATCACAGACTACTGACCTGTAGGCCACCAGCACCTCCTCACAGTGATGACATCACAGACTACTGACCTGTAGGCCACCAACACCTCCTCATAGTGATGACATCACAGACTACTGACCTGTAGGCCACCAGTACCTCCTCACAGTGATAACATCACAGACTACTGACCTGTAGGCCACCAACCCCTCCTCACAGTGATGACATCACAGACTACTGACCTGTAGGCCACCAGCACCTCCTCCTCACAGTGATGACATCACAGACTACTGACCTGTAGGCCACCAACCCCTCCTCACAGTGATGACATCACAGACTACTGACCTGTAGGCACCAGCACCTCCTCACAGTGATGACATCACAGACTACTGACCTGTAGGCCACCAACCCCTCCTCACAGTGATGACATCACAGACTACTGACCTGTAGGCCACCAACCCCTCCTCACAGTGATGACATCACAGACTACTGACCTGTAGGCCACCAGCACCTCCTCACAGTGATGACATCACAGACTACTGACCTGTAGGCCACCAACCCCTCCTCACTGTGATGACATCACAGACTACTGACCTGTAGGCCACCACCCTCCTCACTGTGATGACATCACAGACTACTGACCTGTAGGCCACCAGCACCTCCTCATAGTTGTGCACAGTTTTCTGCAGGCGGGTGCGGAAGGTCTGGGCCGCCTCACTCAGCTGCTGCTCCCGCTCCTTGTGGGAGCGCCGGATGTCCTTCAGCATGGAGTCGCAGTACTCCCGCAGCCGCGTCTCAGAGTGGTGGCCCTGGCTGCCCTTGTCCACATAGTCCTGCGGGAGGGTGACAAACATCCATACACTCAGCAAACTCGCCCCAATAAAGTGCACAACTTGATCTGACCTTCAGCGGTGAGCTGAACCCCATAGTGTATTTCCTTGATAAGATAAGATAATGTTACTTATAGCCCAGCTGACTGCAAAGGGCCATATCAGGGCTGTCACCACATTAAAATCAAATCACAGGTCATTCATTCACACAATTCTTTAAAATACATCGTCTAAAAACTCAACCAAAAGTTTGTTAAAAATCTTTCCACTCTAAAATCTCAGATCCGATGAAAAATGTTAACCTCTTTCGAGAACTCAAAGATCGCGTCAGGCCGAACATCTCTGAACAAGGTTTTCATGGAATCTGCTGTAAAATGTTTGTGTCTTACATCGTGCAAGTCCCAACACTCTAAAAGAATATGTTTCACTGTGAGTGGCACATGACACAGAATGCACCACGGAGCTTCTTCACTCTTTAAAAGGTATTTCCTTGAATCTGAAGAAGAATCCCATAATTTACCATATGTTTACATGCTCTCTATATTGTGGCCAGCAATACAGACAACAATAATGATGAAGCTATGGAGAACTGTACTGGTTTGAGGTAAATACAGCAGGATAGTCTACATATGGCGATGCGCTGTTGTCTGGCGCCCTTCTGTCAACAAATCTGGTGACTCAAGGTTAAACGTAAGAAACTAAATATTTCTTACCCACTGGGTAGCTTCAAGTCATCGGAAAATAAACAGGTCACAGTTCTTTCCTGTAGATCTAAAAGAGGGTAGCTTAGTTCCTTCTCATAGTGTTGATTTGAGGTCTGAGGTCACTCTATCCCCAATCAACACAGCGGACCATGTCCATCATTTAAAGAGGCAGCTGAACTTATCACAGGATTCGATTCTGACCATGAAACACATTACAAAAAAAATGCTAAAAATAATAAAATAAAATCTAATGCTTCCCTTAGCATGTGGCAGAAGACAATAGAAACATTCTAAAGCAAGCATCTGTATCTTTGAGAGTTTTCCTAATCTAGAATTCAGAGACATAATTTACACACTTTCATAAATCTACAAGTAGCGCTGATGGAAAAATTATTCAAACTTTAAATCATGTTTAGATTATGTTCTTCAGTTATTTTGATTAAGTCCGTAGAATTCTTGAAAAAAAAAAATGGCCAGGATGTATAAACATTATATTAAAAATAAGTACAGTTTTTGGATGTCGCCATGGAGTAACATTTTCTGTCAACATAACTGTACTCCTGCAATCAACAGGACTTGAAAGTAAAAAGCACTGCAATGTCGATCATGAAATTCAAGAACCACTCTCGAAGAGACCCGTTTCTGATGGGCACGTTATCTGACTACACACGTAATGATCCTTATGTTTTCGGTCGCCTTGCAGCTGTAACCCATTGGTAATTATCTGATGAACTGACGACTGTGAGGCTGAGTGTTCAGACCCTGTTTATATTGCTGTTGTTTTCTTCAGTTCAAGTTCCAGAGAAACTGCCAACGTTAAAGTTTTCACGACACATTCATACACATTACGGATGTGGATGGCCAAACCACAATAATCACAAACTTTTACTTTGCTTACAATGTGAGTCAAAAATGAAGTATTAATGATCCAATGCATCATCATTGATTGAACATTTGAGCCTTACCGCAATGTCCTCCACATATTTGACGAGCCGAGCGCGGAAATCTTCCCCCAAGTCCTTCACCTTGTGCTGCAGGCGATTTAGCTGGGTATCGCAAGCCTGCTTCTCTCCCCTGATGGTGATCAGTTTCTATGACAACACAAAAGAATGTTTTAAGTCAAGACAGACAATGTGATGGTCGAAGAAAAGAGGGATATGTGCATGTGCACATTGTGTGTGTGTGTGTGTGTGTGTGTGTGTGCTTTCTTCAGTTCATTAGTTTTATTTAATATCTCTGCTTGATGGATGATGATATTCATTGAAACCTTCATAATAATCTCTAAATTTCATTTGTAGAAATTACAGCTGCAATGCATGGATCATACAAAATATGTAGATCTTTTCCATTCAATATCCTTGGTAATACCAGACAATTCAATAAAGATGTCTTTTGAGGATGTTGATAAACATCATTAGAAAACTTAGTGTTCTACATGTTTAAACTTGGTAATTATTTTACAAGAGTCTTGCCTTGATGGGCAATGTGTATTTGACATTCTGCAGGAGATTCTCTTAAAAAACCTGAGTCTTCTAATACCTGAATTATGTCTTGACATGGAAATTATTATAGAGAAGTAAGAACATTTTCAGTATCTGTCCTTGTTTCTCGTACTGCAAGATAATCAGCCTCTCTTCATTCTACTTAGAGCACACTGTGATGAAGCCCAACAGAAGTCTGCTTCTATACCCTGATAATTTAAAAGTTAAGAATTTAATATCATAAAACAAATCTTCTCTAGCTGTACAGTCCCAGCAGTGTAATGACTGCAAAACGGATTTTGAATCAACACAGAGAGAATATAAAAAAGACATTAGTGTGTTATACTTGAAAGTAAAAACTGAAGTTTAGCATATAGTTCTATATATACTGAAAACCTTTTTTCAAGTGGATTTTCATACATTTAGCATTGGCATGACAACTCCAGATCCACTTTCGGTATACTTTCTTCAATGCTTCTTTATGTCTTTTTTCCCTCGGGTTTTTTTTTTTGTTTGTTTTTTTTTTTTTATCATATCTTAGACCTTCTATTTTAACTAGAGAAATGCTAATTAAACATTACATTTATGTTTATGACAAGTAATTTCAGTTTCTTTTTGATACAGCAATTCAACGGATCACCCAACAATGTTCTGCTTTAACTGCACTTTAAACATACAATAATATATTTTCAAAACAAAACAGTATAATTACTGTAATTCCAAAATATACAATACTGGCAATGACAAAAGAAACCTGAAAACAAGTTCATGACCATGCTATTCAGAGACAAAGTAGAGGTGTTTCTGAAGGAAAGCAAACGCACTAAACCTAGGCAAGCGTTTTAGAAAACCATAACACAGAAATGTGCCTTACTGTATTATAAAACCATAACACAGAAATGTGCCTTACTGCATTGTAAGAAAACCACAACACAGAAATGCGCCTTACTGCATTACAAGAAAACCATAACACAGAAACGTGCCCTACTGCGTCATAAGAAAACCATAACACAGAAACGTGCCCTACTGCGTCATAAGAAAACCATAACACAGAAACGTGCCTTACTGCATTATAAGAAAACCATAACACTGAAATGTGCCTCACTGCATTGTAAGAAAACCATAACACTGAAATGTGCCTTACTGCACTGTAAGAAAACCATAACACAGAAATGTGCCTTACTGCACTGTAAGAAAACCATAACACTGAAATGTGCCTCACTGCATTATAAGAAAACCATAACACTGAAATGTGCCTCACTGCATTGTAAGAAAACCATAACACAGAAATGTGCCTCACTGCACTGTAAGAAAACCATAACACAGAAATGTGCCTTACTGCACTGTAAGAAAACCATAACACAGAAATGTGCCTTACTGCGTTCAGCTCTGAGATCTTCTGCTGGCGTTCCCGTGCAATGTTTCTGGTGTCTGCCAGCTCCTTCATTATGCCGGTCCTGGTGACACACACAGCATCCATTTTGAGTTCTCTCTTGTTTTTTTTTTCTCCTTTTTTTTTTTGCTGTCTCATTTTGAATGCCCCCTCTGTGGTGTCATCATCATACTACTCATTCAAGCTCCCCTGTACAAAACCACACCTAGGCTTGCCCTGTGGTCGCCTCTTCATGGCAGTCTGCAGGGAACAGTCAATCCAAGTTGTTTTAAGAAACCCACCCTAGGAGGACACAACACTGTTTCATGGTTGGTTTTCTGTAGAAGCAATGGTTTAACTTGATTATAACAAAAATCTGAATCTTTGTTTCTGATCATGTGAATACCTATCTCAAAAAAAGAAAACGTCTCAATTCTCTGGCCTTTAATGCCCTGCTCTCATGGTGACCTCAGTTTTGATTTTTCTCCATGATCTATCCCATTGGTGAGGGTCAGTCGGAGTCACCAGTATCAGCAAATTCATGAGGACTGTCTCTAGAGGTATGTGGGTGGTACCCTCTGGAGGGAGAGCTCACTCTCCCTGGCTCTGCAACAATGCAATTATTGTCTTATGTGAGTCGACAGCAGTTCAGTGTATCCTCTAATAGGTTGATGCTTTGATTCTAACTGCTCCCAGTGGATTGCTGGTTCTGGGGCTGCGGTAGAACAAGGCAGGGTGTGGCTCTGGGCGAGGATCCAGGATGAGTGGTGTGGGTGCAATGCTGCTAAGGTGGCATGGAAAATGAGACAGCAAATGAACACACACACACACACACACACACACACACACACACACACACACACACACACACACACACACACACACACACACACACACACAAACACACACACACACACACACACACACACACACACACACACACACACACACACATACACACACACACACACACACACACACACACACACACACACACACACACACACACACACACACACACACACACACACACACACACACACACACACACACACACACACACACACACACACACACACACACACACACACACACACACACACACACACACACACACACACACACACACACACACACACACACACACACACACACACACACACACACACACACACACACACACACACACACACACACACACACACACACACACACACACACACACACACACACACACACACACACAAACACAACACCACACACACACACACACACACACACACACACACACACACACACACACACACACACACACACACACACATACACACACACACACACACACACACACACACACACACATTTGTGCCTACAAACAAACACACTTTCAAATGCACACACCCAAACGGACTGCCTACTCACATGCGTGATTCCATTCTCTTGTTGTCATCTCCCAATTCTCTCTTTACTCTCTCCATTTCTGACTCATGTTTCTCCTGCTGGCAAAAAGCTGCACACATAAAAATCATCATACTGTAAAAAAAAACAAGCAGTTACCTTCGTCTGGATGCCCCCTACCTTTCTCTTTTTTTTCAAAGAGTAGCTCTACCTATAGTTATACATTTCTGGGGTTGACGCACCGTCTTTACTGAGGGTAGAATCACTCACCCTGATGGTGCAGCACAAAGATGGGTAGAGTGGGTAGGGGGGCGGTGATGGGCTTGTCCTGCCGCAAGACTAACCCGTCCTGCCTAGAACACTGGAGGGACTGTCAGCAACGACTCTCACTGCCCTTCTAGTCTGGGTGCAATATTATGGGTTTTTCTTCTTTTCAGTTCTCTGCCTTTTTTTTTGTGATTTCTCTGTTGGAAAGCACCAGCAGAAGTTGTGCATGTTTGCATTTACGTTTGTTCCTACTCAACAATTTTGCTACGTTGTCAAACACATTGGGGAACAATTATTTCTGCTGGGTCGAGTCCTCTCTGAGGGTACTGCCATGTCACTGATTTCTCACTGTCTGTAAGAGTTACACACAAATGCACAACTTGAGGAGCCCTGCTTCATGTCAAAACACAATTTGTCTGTCATGCTTATGAGCAAATTGCAGTTTTTGCAATGGACAGCTGTCCTCATATAAAGACAAACCTGTAGGTCTTGTTTTATTTCTTTTCTTCACCTGAGTCTCACCAAGTATGAATTGAAGGCCTCAGCTCAATTGGCGTAAACATCTCTGATGTCATCAGCTACTTTAATGAAACTATTCACATGTGCAGAAGTACAACCATCCTGGTTATTTTCTTTTTTGTCTTAAATTTGATGGCATTTTGTTTATTACTTTCAAATGTCAAAACTGTCATTAATAAAAAATCATATTAACAGATGTGTTGAATCTAATCAACATAAAAAAAAAAAAAACCACCACAAAAGACAACAAGCCATCAAAAAAAATTTTTTTCAAAAGTTTTTAAAGATGAATTTTACCTGCCATGTTAGTCATGTTACCCATAAACTACATAAATTTTACAATGAAAAATACCTCTGCACTTTCACATGAAACGAAGTCACATCGTGTACTTTGTCTGCTTGCTTGTTTATCATCTGAATGTTACAGAGTACACAAACAGAAAAATATGTCAGTGAAAGCAGCAACAAACATCAAAAAACATTGGAACACCATGACATTTCAGTTTCACCAGCCATGGTAACTAACAGGAAGGCACAAAACCATTCAACCATGCCCCCCAAAGCACACTCACTGTAAGTCAGCCTTAGAGCACTACTCCATGGACACAAACACTTGTCAGCTAAGGTATGCACTAACACACTGAAAAAAGAGCCACAGGAACATGTCAAACAGACAGGTAAGTCAGAAGAAGCAGAGACATACATCAAGATGGACAGAGGTGTGACAGAAAGACTAGCACCCTGGACCCACCGTCTGTTCAACAGCTTCCCTGTCTTGCTGAGTCCCCAAAATCTTGTCAGCCTGTCCACAGAAAAGGAACATATGTAGGTGACAGACAAAAACCAACAGACACACAGACAGACACACAGATAGACAGAGCAGGTCATCAGACAGACAGCTTCAGTTTGATCAAGAGAGCTTCATAAGGGGCCTTAACAGACTGATTACTGTTTCAAGGTCCAAAATGAGGGATGGGGGTCATGTGTCATGAGTTCAAGTCTTATCAGTGGTATTTTCTGTGGGGGGGGGGGGGGGGGGGTTCCACCCCTGTCAGATCTTCTGCAGAACTGAAACTTGATGGGGAGACTGGAGCCACACTGCTGAGTTTCCTCAATGTCTCAAATCTGGTGTCCAACACTGTTACTGTTCTTCTCAGGCCTGTTCAATGCCCAGATATCCAGTCTCAGAGCAGAATGAAACTCCATAGCATTATTGGTTTCATCATCACAGATTACCATTGAAAACAAAAAAAAAGTCTCAAAATCTGTTGTTCTGGCAGGCTCTGACTGATGCAAACCAACTAAGATGTGAACAAATTAAACTGACCATGGACTGACACACTGACAGACAGATTTATAAAAAGACTGGCGGCAGATGGGATTGACCAGTATTGCTGATAAACTTGTGGGCATCCTGTCAAAGTCTGACAGGTAAACTCAGAGAATTGAGCAGGAAAATCATGAAAGACAGGGAGATATAACAAAAAGAATGCGTAGAAACACTGACAAAGGTTGATATATATATATATATATATATATATTGATAAAGATGCACAAAAACACAGACAAGTGTTAGTGGGTGTAAAAAGACACACTCAAAAAAAAAAATACTGACAGGAACATTGAAAAAGATAAGTGGGTATAATGACCAAGATCAGCATGTATGTTTTATAACAAAAACAGATCATCGACATGCTAATGAAAAAAGACTGGTAGGTATATAGATGAAACAAAGTTAGCAGGTAGACTGATGACAGACAGGAGACAGATGACAGAGACCGACATGTGGACTGATGACAAAAGATAGGCAGGTGGACTGATGACAGATTAGCAGGTGTTGGATGACAAAGACTGGCAGATGGATTAATATCAAAGACTGGCAGGTGTGACAATGTGTGATGTCAAAGGTGGGTTGATGACAGTGATGACAGACAGATTGATGAACAAGATAGACGACAGCAGACTGATTTCAACGTTAGCGGGTAACAAATTGGCAAAAAAATGCTGGCAGTAGCCTGCATGTGCCTGATGCAAGAACCGGCTGACATAGTGACCAACACTGACAAAGGTTAGCAACAGATTGACAAAGTACACAAAGTGGATTGGCAAAGTTTGGCATGAAAGTTTTTATGAAAAAAAAAAAAAAATTTTGGCAGGTACATTCATGAAATGATTGGCAAGCAAGATGAAAGATTAGCAAATACACTGACATGTCAACAAAGATTGACATTTAGATCAACAAAGACTGGCAGGTCAGATAACAAAGATTTGCAAGAAGATTGACAAAGTTCCACAGAGTGCTTAATGACAACACTGACAGATACACCAACAGATTAACAAATTAGAATAGCACAAAAAGATACAGAAGTCGTCTGAGAATTACAAGAGGGCTAGCACCATTCAGGTTCATTTTGAACAGCTTTTTCTCATAAAAAAAAAAGCAACAAACAAACAAACAAACTGAAACATACAAACATACTACGATGACACAACTAGCAGCAGGTTGTCTGAACAAAGATGCGTGCATTCATCAACATCAGCTGAATGACATATAAACATTCATAAAGACACGCCATTGACATGCAGCATGCACAGAGCCACCATTGTAAGAAGTCACAACATCCCACGATGATAACACAGCTAACATTACTGTTTGTCACACAGCATTAAGTAAACTATGCTTCGATGTTGCTACGTTTTTTTTTTTCTTTTTTCATGCTGATACGGAGCACCACAAAAAATTTGGAGATACTTGTACTTATTATTTCTTGTCTCTACAACAATGTCTGTCTCAATCGAGAACATTTTTAATGCAAATTTCCACCATGAAATCATGCCTATATGATCTTATCGTATGTCCATTTTTTATATAAACACTGAATCCATGAGACAATGGCAATTTCACAAATGCCTTATAAAGTGACAGGTAACAATTTCAATAAAACTAGTTCCCCTCCCATAACCTGCCTAGGAACAAAGGCAGGGAGCATAAACCTGTGCAGTGGTCTGCACTGAGCAATATGTTAGCACCCTGCTCTGCTGCAGAACGTGTGCCACTGGCAACAAGTTTACTTACATGTGTGTGCACCATGACTCACATACACGGGTGAGCATGCTTACACACACACACACACACACACACACACACACACACACACACACACACACATACAAACACACACACAGAGAGCACACACACACATGAATGCACACACACACACACACATGCACACACACACACAAATATACACATGCACACACACACACACACCACACATGCACACACACACACACACACACACACACACACACACACACACACACACACACAGGCACTCATACACACACACACACACACACACACACACACACACACACACACACACACACAGGCACTCATATACACACACACACACACACATCATAAAACACACACACACACACACACACACGAATACACACACACACACACACACACACACACACACACACACACATGCCTGTATACCCATCTCCTTGACACACTTCCAACACAAACACATGTGTATGCATTCCTGTACACCAGCACAGACAAAGCAAGGTGCAGCCAGTTGGGGGCAGAGGGGGTCCTGTGGCCTGCATGCATTTGACCATCACTTTTGAAGCAGTGACGCAGTTGTCAAAAACAAATCAACCACCCAATCAACCAAAGAAACACACCCACTGGGAACAGGCAAACAACTTACATCATCTCCATGCTATCGGCATGAAAGAAGTAAACAACCGTGCATTAAATCACTGAACAATTTTGAGTAACATCATAACGACATTGATTTGGATCTGTACAATTCATAGTCACACTAACAGCTTAAAAACCAAAGACAAAATATCATTTCATTGTTTATGGATAGCCAAATTATGAACCAAAATATCGTGTTACACAGTCAACTTTCAATCCAGCGGACGAAAGGCCTCGGAGCAGGCGATACATATAGATCTGCCTTCGAGAGGGATTGCGATAGTTTCCTCATGCAGCTAGTGAAGGGTTTTCATATTTATGATATACATTTTCCCATTTACTTCATCATCTTCAAGTTTTTTCTTATTTCTCTCAATTTCAAATTTTTGCCAAGTCATTACTATAATGATGGAAGAATTGTTAACCTGCACTTGTTTTCCCCCACTACTTAATTGTTTCAACAGTCAACTTTCATGTTGTTTTTTTTGTTTGGTGTGGAGGGCTTTTGAAAGTTCCTACTGATGTGTTGCTCTTTACTGCCAAGAAATTTGGCTTGTAGTTTTGTGGCAACAAGAAAGTAAAAGCTGAAGAATGGAATTTTTTTTTGCTGCAAATAAGAAACTGAAATAGCTGCAAACAACACAGACTTTGTAATTTCTAAAAAAGAAAGAATTACAATATAAGCAAAAATAAAATTATTCAGTATGGCTGCCAAATAGTTGTATGAAAATGGTCCAGTTTGTAAAAGCTCACTTTCAGAAACAAGTCAGAATTGCAGTCACAAAATATAACAAAAAAAGAAACTATAGAAAAAGGGGGGAAAAAAGTGTAACTAGCACAAGACAGACTGTATTTCAGTTTTTCGATAACAAGAGTATTACAAAGCCATTAGTAACAGGAGACATAACTGACAAAAAGAAACAGACAGACAGACATGAGAAAAAAAAAAAAAAAAAAACAGCAAGGTTCTCCCACCTGCACCCTGCCTGACGAGTTCTTGGCCACAATGGCTCTGACACGGTCAACCTCAGCGTTGGGGTCACCAACCTCACTGGGGTTAGCATTGGACAGAATCGTGACCTGCCTCATAAGCGCGCCGCCCTTGTTGTTGACCAGGTTCAGTAACTCTATGGCCAGCTCCTCATTGCGAGTCAGCTACAAGCACAAGATACATATGGACACTTTGAGAAGAGGTTGTTTGTAAATGATGCTGTAGGTATGGTTTTAGTTCCCAGTTTCTTGAGCAAGGTGTAACTACATATGAGACGATCCACACAAGTGACATCATACCTGCTTTGCTATGAAGTTGTAAAGCACAGGATGAATAGACAAATACTTAGCATTCATGTGTTCAGGGATGGGAAAATAAGAATAAATGGCAATATGGAGGCCTCAAGGCAGGAAGAGGCTTAGCAGATGCCAGACCTATGCTGTCCATCTAACGTGCTTTCACATCTTGAGGCTATTAAATGAACAAGAAAGAATAATCAGGTTTCAGTTATTTTTCATTTGGATGAAGGAACAATCTTTTAACCTGAAGCCTCTAATGATTTGTGCCAAGGGCACAGGTGGCTTAATTTGACACACTCTTGCGTCGCCCTAATTGTGTCCATTGCTGAACATGCACGTTTTAAGCACACATGGACATACTGTATGCCTGTTTCACTTACTACAGTAACTCTTACGACTAACTTTGTAATACCTGTACATCCATAATTTTTTTTTTTTTTTGCTGTCCCAACCTCTGCGTCACCTCAGAGGCAGCGCACCCATGCCGCTCATTCTGACATCCTGTCCACAGCCACAGCCCGGTCGGCCCCACTGCAGCCCCGGCACTGGCAAACCACAGGAGCAGTCAATGTCAAGTCGTCAAGAGGCAACCCACCGGAGGAGACACTGTACTACTGCCGAGTCACTTCGGTGGTGTTCAGTGGCGCCTGTTCTGATCTGACATACTCAGGACACCACCTACTACTAAGCCCCCTACTGACGACAAGAATTGCTTAATCGCGGAGCCGGCATGAGTGAACTCTCCCCCTGGAGGGCCTACCACGTCCGTCTAACGACAGCCCCCATGGACCTGCCGATACCAGTAACCCAGACGGAACCAAACCAAGGCCACAGACATGGAGAGGACATCCATATTGAGGTCACCATGAGAGCAGGGCATGAAGGGCCACAGAACTTGAGACAAATGCTGATCGATGAGAATGAGGATGATTAAGATGATGCTACGGATTTCCATTTCGGTCTGAGACTACATGACAGGGCTGTACTCTACGCTTCCTTTCATAATATATCCCGGCGTCAACCAGGCCCGAGAGATACAGGCACCTGCAGTATTGGTCAGGAAATTTGAGCAACACTCAGAGAGACGCATCCATTAAGTGGATGAAACTCAACTGTGTGGTCCCAGTCTTCCCAACTGAGTCCGCAGCAAACTCAACTCTGGGTAGGAGCCGGTCAGGGCAGAAAAAAATCCACATGACTCTGAAGGGATTTGAACCCATGACCTCCCAGCCGGGAGTCCGCAACACTAACCACTTTGCCACGGCGGCTGGTATACATCAACATTTACCTGCAACAAGGGGTATGAGTGTCTGTGTAGCAAACAAGGAAAACAATCCACAATGGTTTGTGAATCAAACTGACCATGCAAAACATCATAAATTCAAATGATACTAACCATATATATAAATATATCTATTAATATATGAACCAATGAAAAGTTGAAGCATAGTAACACTTACTACACATTTTCATTTCCGTAAAAAATAATAGTTCAAGAAGTCTGTACAAAATCGATCAATGTTTCTAACAATTCATATAAAGTTAAAATATATTCAGATTCAAACTACATTTAAACAAACAAAAAAAAAATAGAAGAATTAAAAAAATACAAAGGAAAAAGAAAAAAGAAACTTCAGTATTTTATCCACCATGCCAGGGTCAAGAAACAACTTACAACAAATGTTCCAGGGAAAACCTGTCAACTTTGAATGACATCATGGACCTTCCCAAGCTCCCATTTAATTCTTGGGGCGCATTTCATTGTCCAACGTTTTCAAGCTGGTGTCTGCTCTTGAAACTCTGTCCGAGAGGTGCTTCATCATGGTGATATGCTCTCTTTGGGCAAAGCAGTGCGAATGTCTGACAGAGAAATCTGGTGTTATAAACCATAACCAAGCCCTATTCACAATCACTCATTCCCCTTTTCAACTCCCCCCCCCCCCCCCCCCCCCCCCCCTTCCCCAATCCATCTCCATCACTCTCCATCCCTGTTTCCCCACTCCTTTCTTTCTGTCCCCTTCCTCCTTAACCTGTGATACTGATGAAAAACAATGCAAGCTTTGATGGCATGACAGAATGACAGCAAACAGAGTACAAAACAGCAAAACAGAGTACAAAACTTTGACATGACAGCAAACAGAGTACAAAACATGAACAACAGCAAACAGAGTACAAAACTTTGATGGCATGCAAAGAACAAAACTTTGAACAGAGTACAAAAGAGTTGAAAACTTTGATGACATGAAAGACAAACAGCAAACAGAGTACAAAACTTTGATGACATGACAGAACAAACTGCTGAGTACAAAACTTTGATGACATGACAGAACAAACAGCAAACAGAGTACAAAACTTTGATGACATGACAGAACAAACTGCAGACAGAGTACAAAACTGTGATGACATGACAGAACAAACAGCAAACATAGCACAGACACTGACCTCTTTCTCATGTTCCTTTGTGAGGGCCAGGTAGTTGGTCTTGAGGACCACATACTCATCAGCCAGATCTTTGCGGTCTTTCTCAGTTTCCGAGAGACGCTCCTTGGAGTAGGACGTCGCTTTCTTGTGCTTGTCTCTCTCCGCTTCCAGCTCCAACACCTGATTCTCCAGCAGTATGATCTGATCACACACGCAGATAGCTGTCTGTGATTTTGAAAGTGTGTGTGGGCTTGTGTGGTTTTAGGTATGCTGGTCCATGTGTGTATACATATATGTTTGTGGTGTGTTGGTATGTGTGTGTGTGTGTAAGTGTGTGTGTGTGTGTGTATGTGTGTGTGTGTGTGTGTGTGTGTGTGTGTGTGTGTGTGTGTGTGTGTGTGTGTGTGTGTGTGTGTTTGTGTGTGCGTTGTGTAGTGTGTGTATATGAATATGTGTTGTTTGCCTGAGTGCAAGCTCCTGCATGTATTACAGTGCGCACCCCCCAGGCTCCAAAGGTGGTACAGGACTGCTCTAAAGGCAGGTGAAGACACTGCTTCTCTGGGTCCTCCCCAGCACCTTCGGGTGTTTCTTCTTTGCCTAAGTTTCTTTATCTGTATTTGATAATTCATATGTCTGTATCTAATTCATGTACAAATATCTACTTAGTTTCTTTACATCAAACTTGTTTTAATGCATTGCTACTGTTTAAAATCGGTGTATCCTTTCTTGAAGCCCCATACTGTCAGAATCATTGAAAAGTTCTGTTGCTATTGTAACACCTTTTTCATGACAGGAAGGCTGATTCTGTCTATTTTCATTCTAAAAAAAAAAAAGGACTTTCATTCTAGAATGAAACACACACAGATACACAATGCACGCAAGCATGCATGCACATACACACACACACACACACACACACACACACACACACACACACACACACACACATGCACACAAACACAAAATGTTGGTTGATGACTACTGCACATACCTTGTTGGTCAGTTTCAACTTGGCAGCCTCTGCCCCTCCCGGATTTTGTTGTTCTCTATCTGCAAGTCCACTAACGACTGGGAGACCTGTGGGACATAGCCACATAATTCACCTGCCCTTTTTACCTGTGATATACCCTGTCACACATCAAAACATGATGCAGACAACAATTATCATCACATACAGAAACATCTATCCCTTCTCCTTCTTTATTCCGCAGCTATAACTCTTAAAGTTCACGACTGGTGTGAATTTTACATTTCTGACCACTTTCAACCCTACCGTTAAAGTAGCCATATTCTGTTTTCAGGAATAATATTTAAATATGTGAGATGTTCAGTTTTGTTGTTTTTTTTTTTTGTTTTGTTGTTCTCCATCCCCTTTAGCACAGGATTCCCCACTCATGATACCAGGGTGTAAGTGTAAGGGTGTTTCGTTTGTTTGTTTGTTTTTCCTGTGTGTTTTTTTTGTTTGGGTGTTTGTTTAGGCTTTGTTGTCATTCATCCTCTCCAAACTCTGCACCCTACCCATGATACTACAGTGTATGAGCAGGATTTTTTTTTTTCTGTTATTTGGATTTTGTTTTGGGTTTTGTTATTTTCAAACCCATGTGAAGTTGTTTTTTTTTTTGTTATTCAGCTTTTATCATAAAAGCACAGCACATGTGTGTAGGTCTTTTCTGTTGTTAGGGTTTTGTTTGTTTAGGTTAAATGTCCTTCGATCTCTTCAGCATGTGATGACCAACTCCTCTATGCACTTTGGTGTTTAATTTTCAAAATGCAGAGCAACATTCCATGAGCACACAGCGAGCTAGGGATTTTGAAAACCTGTCTTAATGACTTCCCCGTACTGTCACTCAAGAACCAGTATCAACATCAGTCCCAGAAAAACAAAAATAAGTCACAGCATATACAGGTACACTGAAACAGGCTTCAGGAGGGTCGTATATTTCAACTAGATCTGTTCAAGATATTGGAAGACTCGAACCTAGCACACTTTCCGCACAGTATCAGTCTGGTTTTGCTGGTTTGTAGGAGAGGAAAATATTGATTTTTGTCAGTTTGGAGTATCTGATCTGAGACCATGAGAGATTCAGTGGCAGCTGACAGCAGGTCCTGTCTCTTAAGAAAAGAAGAGCATGCATGTTTGATGCAGTCTTAGAAGCAAAAGAATTAGACATAATGTGACATGATGTATCGAGTAAGAACTTCCACTACACACAATAAAATGGATTTAAATGGTGATTTTACCATGATGTATATGCCAATTGAACATTTAGTTATCAATATCATTCTGATGCAATCTTGAATTTACCTGCCAGTCCTAGCAAAAAGACAACCAGTTTCTAGGATCTGCACCTAAAGGAAAAAAAATGTCAGTATTCTACCTTTACAAATGGTACTTTACTAGCAATAGCCTGTCAAGGCATTCACTGAAATACTTCCTATGCTTTCTGATTAGTCAACTGCATAGTTCAAGCAAGATTTAAAGAAACTGCATTGTTTTCTAGGACATGCACAGATCAGTTTAACTGTACTCTACATTTTACGTCAACTTTGCAACAGAAAATAATCCTAAAACCCCTCTTTTAACAAACAAATTATTTACTCCCACTCCCCCCTCCCCTCACCAAGATACCTATTTCAGGATTTTTTTTTCTAAAACTGGAAAATTCTTGAGAAAATTAAATGGAGAGTTGTCAGCTGTGCATCAGCAAAAAGAAATTCACCTTCAGTTTTTCTTCCTCAGACAAAATGCATCTGTTTGTTGTTGACATGTACATTTCTCACTGTGAAAACCAGTACCTTCAGCTTTTCCTCCTCAGATAGCAACAGTTGCTGGGAGAGGTCTGTCCTGGTGTTGGCCACATCGCCAAATTTGTTCTGCAGACGGTCCAGACGTAACTGCAGCCGCTCAGTCTGGTCCTTCAGCACTAGCTGTGTACACACACACACACACACACAGACACACACACACACACACATACACATACACACACACACACACACACACACACACACACACACACACACACACACACACACACACACACACAGGGACACAGACACAGGGAACACACACACACACACACACACACACACACACACACACACACACACACACACACACACACACACACACACACACACACACACACACACACACACACACACACACACACACACACACACACACACACACAGACACACAGACACACACACACACACACACACACACACACACACACACACACACACATACACACACACACACACACACACACACACACACACACACACACACACACACACACACACACACACACACACACACACACACACACACACACACACACACACACACACACACACACACACACACACACACACACACACACACACACACACACACACACACACACACACACACACACACACACACACATACACACACACACACACACACACACACATATACACACACACACACACACACACACACACACACACACACACACACACACACACACACACACACACACACACACACATACACACACACACACACACACACACACACACACACACACACACACACACACACACACACACACACACACACACACACATATACACCATACACCACACACACGAACACACACACACATACATCATCACATCAAAGTTTGCCCTTTCTTAAAAAGAACCCTAAATCACTCACCATCAGATCAGCCACACATTTCAAAAGTGCTTATATACACAGCATTCACAAAAGTCAGCGATGTCACACGCTCAACTCACATTCTCAGTCTGCAGACGCCGGACCTCCTCGGCGGAGTCGGAGTAGACGGGGGCTGTGGACGTCATGTGGACAGGTCCTGAACCAGCCTGCTGCTTCAGCTCCAAGATCTTGGCTCCCTTCAACGTCAGCAGACCCTGCACAACACACATGGTCTGTCTGCTACCACTCCACTGATACGTAGTCACCAGTTTGTGTTTGTTTCTGATGTGTTTCTTTTTCAAACTGCCTCGCCTCTGTGAGTGATGACAGGCTCTGAAGATGGCACTCATGACTTCTCCTGGAGGTGGATGATATCAGCCATTCAAAACAAACAAATGGTGATCTCAGCAGACCCCTTTACTGTCCTAGCTCCAAAATCTTCCAAGCCTTAATGAGCATCTGTACTCCTATAATCCAGAAACGTTCCCAGATTACGACATGGTGTAGACAAGCCTGCTTCTCTACTGACAATTGAAGGGAAATAACTCCAAACTGGCAGGGCAAAAAACTCCCTGGCTTTCTGGGTACACAATATATCTTTCAACCACAAAAACTTTCAGACTGCGGCTGCGAAGCGGTTAATACAAGATATTGGAAAATGATATCTATTGTTGATACTGAAAACTGTCAGCACTAATATTATACTGTTGTAAAGTGCCATCAGCCAAACTTCAGATTACAAGCAAATCGAAAGACAAACTTTTTTCAGTCATGTGGACCGCTCACTCATTCACTCATGGAGTGATTTATGTGTATGATTTATGTAGGCATTTTTAGTGAATGTTTGTAATTTTTACTGTGGATTTATTTCTTTTACAAATTTGAACTTAATGTAATCATTTTCACCTGACAGTGTTCTCATGGATACAGAAGTTGTAAAAAAATGGATCACATGGCTCTTTTGCCTTTCCAACTCTAACATTTATATATTAATAATCATTATTATTCTTTTTAGCATGGAAATTTCTCTTGTCCCCTAAAATTTGTTAAAAACAGATTCTACTGGGCAAGTATGACAAACTATCTGGGCAAGTATGACGATCCATACCACAGCACACACATTAAGAGAGACATTAAATCACACACACACACACACACACACACACACACACACACACACACACACACCAGAACCTGACCTGAGCAAGGCCGTCGTTGACGATGGGGAAGTTGCGGATGTGGGAGAGATTGGTGCAGAACTTGAGGATGGCGTTGGAGATGTCGGAGTCAGTCTTGGGCTTCAGGCAGATCAGGGCACGTGTCTTGAAGTTTCCTCCCAGCTCCTCTTGTAGCAGCTGGGTCAGCTTGGAGTCCCTGAGGGCAGGCAGACAGTGGAACCTTCTCAGAAAGAAAAACCTTTCCTAATAAACCCTCACTTCTTCTGAAGATTTATTTTTCAAGAACCACAGAGAGATGTACACATGCATGCACGCCCACTACACACACACACACACACACACACACACACACACACACACACACACACACACACGTATGTATGTATGTGTGTATGCGTATATATATATATATATATATATATATATATATATATATATATGCAAACACACATGCGCACACACATGCTGATCCACTGACTTCATATACAGTCCTAAACCCCCAACTCCATTAACATGACTACCAAACACCTTAACCATTCTCTCCTCACCATCGGCACTACCAGCCCATCTCACCCGTAGTGGATGACGCGGTCAGGGAAGGGGTGGGAGGACAGGGAGGTGGTGACCTGGTTCAGGGCCACCAGGGCCTGGCTCAGCTTGGGGCCCTCCCTCAGCTGGATCTCGGTGGGGTCCGTGGACAGCTTCTCCAGACCCGGCAGTTCCACAACCGTGAACCGTGACCTGTAGGGCTGGGGGTTGTCACCGACTCTCTGAAACAACACCGTCAGGTTTTGAAAATTAATCATAACCAAGGTGTTTTGTCTGTGATTCATTTGTCCATATTGTTCAGTGGAGTCATTATAATTAATTTTTTTAATCTGTTATTATAATTAATTTTTAAAATCTGTTTAGATCTCCACCTACATCACCTCACTTTGCAACCAACATCATCAGTTTTCACGTTAAGGTTCACTGTTGAAATGCAACACTGTTTTGTATAGCTGGGTAATACTATTCCCACTCTGTCAATAATACTGTCATGAACCTAGTTATGACTGAAGTCTGATAATGGTGTGATGCGACTTGTTGGGTATATGGGGGGGATTCCGAATCTGTAGAACACCAGCATAAGCCCATCTATGACTGACATTTCTCTTGTGGAAATGTCTGTCGATTGAACAGCTGGCGACTGTCTCCCATCCCCATTATGTTCTCAACAACACTAGCGATTAAAGTAAAGGTGAAACATGACTTACAGCGCTGAAAGAAGTCTCCAAATCTCTGAAAAACAACCCGACAGGAACCAAATCATCACTGATGATTCTCTGTGGAAAGCCACCACCTGAAAGTTACTGCCCTGGTACTGCAATTTGCTTCTGACGATAAATTGGACTGCTCTTTCCCAACAGTCAAACCTAACAGTAAATCTTGTTTCGTTTGTGTATTTGCTTTTTTTCTAATAATACTGTTTCATTTTGTTTTATGGAGACTGGCAGCTTGCATTTATAACTGCAAGAAATTTCTAAAGTATTATCAAGTAAGTGAAAAGAGTCTTAACTTCTGAAAGCTATTCGTAAAATATTGTGATCTTTACATGAAAAAGAAAGTTGTTGATGTTACCTGATAGAATCTGTTGGTCATCTTCCTAGTAGAAAACAACCTGGGAAGGGAGAGGACACGGGGAGGAGATGTGGGAGATGCTTTTACAATGACACAAATATGTATCAACAAAACATACAGACAAATCAAAAAGAGATGAAAAGGCAGTGATAAATGTCGCACTAGTTTGGGCTATGATGAGGAAATCATGCAAAACATTCAGCGTCAGACACAATGGTAGTTCAAACACTCGTACAAATGCAGACATCACACGCTCATCCTCATACCTCCACCCCTTCCCACCTGCTTCCTCCTCCCCTCCAACAAACCTTCAACCTCCCACCCACCCCCCCCCCCCCCCCCCCCCCCCCCCCACACACACACACACACGCAAGTACATACAAACGCAAGCCCCCATGAGTATACACAAATACAAACACGTGCCCACAGACACACAGACACAGATACACATGCATGCACACAAGTGTGTGCGCATGCAAACACACACCTATACACACAACATGCATTTGTCACACACACACACACACACACACACACACACACACACACACACACACGCATGCATGCACACACACACACACACACACACACACACACACACACACACACACACACACACACACCATGTGCACAGGATACAAACAAAAAAAAAAAGCATCTTAAGATAATCCAAAAGAAGAACACACTCATTCACCCACATTCTCACTTTCTCTTGGATC
>JADBJO010000016.1:165000-177500 GCA_016801955.1 Conus betulinus
ACTCCACCACCTCACATTCATTTGATTTTCGATTTGTATAAAATAAAGTGGGCGTATTGTAATATAGTACATACACAAACTACAACCACCATTCAAATACTATCATACTATCTCAATCACAGTGCGTGCCAGAAAAAAAAGACCTCTGGAATAACTGCATCAACTGTCATGCTGCTATAAGCAACATTATCTTATCTTAACTGTCATGCTTAGATATTACACCACTTATTCTTTTTTTCAAGCCTCAGTGATACACATGTCAAGGTGAAAGATAACAGTCACGTAAGTCAGTGATGCAGCCAAAACCACACATTATGTATGAAAAATGATTTTCAATTCTGAGCCTTAGCAGATTTTATTTGAAAGATGTCAACATACAAACACAATGTTTGTATGTTTGATCAGAGTCAACTTTTTTCTTTAACCTTTTTTTTCTTTTTTTTTTTTCATTGCAATATTCTATTTTCAATAAAAAAAAAAAAAAAAAAGCCCATTCTGAACAGGTAGATCTTGAAACACACTGACAAGTATAAACTGCAAATCCGCCCGATTAATACAAACACAGTATCACACACCATTCTGAGCAAGCCATTCATCTCATAGAATTTTCTGAACCTAGTCATTTGTAAATGATGTGTCTTCCAAAATGAGTCAGCAATATCATTAACCTGTGGATCCGATCTGTCATCGTCAAATGCAAATACTTTGTCTGACATATCATATTCTGAATTGACCAATCATTTTACTGAATTGTACCAGCTTTGTCAGCATTTCACGTAAAAACGAGGAGGAATGTGATTTCATTGAAAATCATTGGCACTGTCACTGCTCGATGTCCACACCCTCTCCTTAGGTGTGCAATTCATGTCATAGAACTAGACCAGCTTTGTCATCGGCATCTGGAAATCCTGAGAGGGGAAATAATTTAATTGAATTCTACTGACTTATGTACAATGACTTGTTTCTTTCTGTAAGTCTTGTGTGACAATTTCTAAGATCAGAAGCCTAAACCAGTCTTCAATATATGTTCAATTGTCTTTGTAAGATTTTTTTTTTCAGGTGATGTCTGCTAGGATGTGGTTGGGAGGGGGGGGGAGGGGGCACTTCTTCTTGTTTGCCCTCTGTCCTTCCTGTCTGCAAGAGTACTAGGGAGATGGGTACCACAACCAACTATAGTTTTCAATTGGGTGCACCGTTTCATCATCATGAGACTGTAAGTTACCTTTCTTATGCATCATATACATTCCATATCTCCATGCCTCACTTCAGATTTCCTTTCTTCTTCTTCTAAATTTGTTTAATCTGTGCTGGGATTTCTTTTTTTTTTTTTTTTTTAGCAAAAATTCCCCAATGTCCTTTGCCTGTAACCCAAGAAAACCTCATTTCACGCTGATTTTTTAAAAAATCATAGTTCTTCAGAACGTTTCCTTCACTGAACATAATGCCTTTCTAATATATAAAAACATCACAAAAAACGTGTATAAAATACATAAGTTAACTCCCTGCAGTTCTCCCTTGATATTTTATCAGTGTTAACTCCAAACCTGTTGGGAGTTAAATGGATTAAGAGTTAGGCTAGACTGAGTCGGACTCCCCTCTAGCGGCTAGGTTGAGTCAGACTTCCCTCTTGTGGCTTGATTGAGTCAGACTTCCCTCTAGTAGCAGGCTGAGTCAGACTTCCTTCTAGTGGCTAGGTTTTAGTCAGACTTCCCTCTAGTGGCTAGGTTGAGTCAGACCGAGTCAGACTTCCCTCTAGTGGCTAGGATGAGTCAGACTGAGTCAGATTTTCCTCTAGTGGCTCGGTTGAGTCAGACTGATTCAGACTTCCCTCTAGTCGCTAGGCTGAGTCAGACTGAGTAAGATTTTCCTCTAGTGGCAAGGCTGAGTCAGATTTCCCTCTAGTGGCTAGGTTGAGTCAGATTTCTCTCTAGTGGCTAAGTTGAGTCAGACTGAGTCAGACTTTCCTCTAGTGGCTAGGTTGCATCAGACTGAGTCAGACTTCCCTCTGGTGGCTAGGTTGCGTCAGACCGAGTCAGACTTCCCTCTAGTGGCTAGGTTGAGTCAGACTGAGTCAGACTTAACTCTAGTGGCTAGGTTGCGTCAGACTGAGTCAGACTTCCCTCTAGTGGCTAGGTTGAGTCAGACTGAGTCAGACTTCCCTCTAGTGGCTAGGTTGCGTCAGACTGAGTCAGACTTCCCTCTAGTGGCTAGGTTGAGTCAGACTGAGTCAGACTTAACTCTAGTGGCTAGGTTGAGTCAGACTGAGTCGGACTTCCCTCTAGTGGCTAGGTTGAGTCAGACTGAGTTAGACTTAACTCTAGTGGCTAGGTTGAGTCAGACTGAGTCAGACTTCCCTCTAGTGGCTAGGTCGAGTCAGACTGAGTCAGACTTAACTCTAGTGGCTAGGTTGAGTCAGACTGAGTCAGACTTCCCTCTAGTGGCTAGGTTGAGTCAGACTGAGTTAGACTTAACTCTAGTGGCTAGGTTGAGTCAGACTGAGTCAGACTTCCCTCTAGTGGCTAGGTTGAGTCAGACTGAGTCAGACTTCCTCCTGGAACAATAGCCCTCTAATCACTCTCTTTCTGACAACAACCCCATGAACCTGCCAGAACTGAAAACCTTCATGTGAACTCATCCTTAGCATGGGAGGCGGGGAACTGAAGTGTGGGGTCTGCTAGTTGACCCCATAAAGTTTACCCCTAGAAACTTCGTGAAGATCAGTAATGTGTGAACTGTAGGGACCCCCTAGCTCAGACATTAGTCTTTAAACATGTGTTTCTCTCCTCCACCACATTTGCTTTCCCTTATAGACCAAAGTGAATGTAACAGAAAACGTCTTTACTGTTCTAATTGACAAACACAAAAGTTTGCATATTTTCAGCTGATTTTGCCATAATGTTGGATAGAAGAAACTATGTTTCTAAGGGATGTTATCTAAAACAGGTCTGAAGACATGGACCCCTTCAATTTGAGGATTGCCATGAGGCGCACTTTGGTTCCCAGACCAAGGACTGGACTGTGCTTGGTCCTTCACTCATCAACATTCCAAGAAAGGTGAGATGTGAGGGTGTAGTAGGGTGTCAAGACACTGTGGGAGGATGAGGACAGCCACTCTCACCACACCTCACATACAACATGTGATTTATTCAGAGGGTGGGGGTGGGGGTGTGTGTGAGAGAGAGAGAGTGTGTGTGTGTGTGTGTGTGTGTGTGTGTGTGTGTGTGTGTGTGTGTGTGTGTCTGAGTTTCTCCCTCCACATGCATACACACACACACATACAGACACACAGACACACACACACATATGCACACACATACACACACACACACACACACACACACACACACACACACACACACATGCACATACATGCGTGCACACACACACACACACACACACACACACACACACACACACACACACACACACACACACACACAGTAAACTTGTTCATTTTTGCTTTCATACACAAACTCATAGAATACCAGACAAACTCTGGTGAACACATGCAAATAAAGTAACAAAACTTGTTTAACATGTGAAGCAGCATAAGATTTACACTTACATAAAGTTTAAAAAATGATTTACTATTGAGGGTGACCATTTTGACTCGTCTATCAATTTGGAGTGACCAGTCTAATGACACAGTCAAATGAACTGTGGTGTTCTGAATGAAATCTGAACTATGAACCCATCTTATGACATTATTTTTAAACAGCTCTATTATTTACAAACATACAATACACACATCAAAACGTTATGTGGTACTGGTAAGATACCTTTGATTAGAAACTTATCATGTGAGCTTTTAACAAATATGTTTGTCTGCTTGTTTCTAAGATGGTTCGACTGTGTTTGTCTGTCTGTAGACAGTCTGTGTCTGTTCATCTACTTGTTTACAAGCCAACAACAAAGCAACAGCAAAAGGTCATGTAAAAACAAATACAAAATGCAAGCATCATACTGAAAATCAAACAGAACATTTAAGAGACAATCAATGCCACTTCTCAATTTTCTAGCTCATATTTTTTTTTTCTGCAACGTTTTCTATCATACACAGTTCCTGAGCTTTGTTACAACTGATTTATCATCTCTCAAATAAAATCTGATTATATGAATTTTCATGAAATTAAACAGGTGATGTTTCATGATTTACTTGGTTTCAAAATTCTTTAGTGAGCTGACATTCCACTGGCATTGATAATTCTTTGGCACCTGAAATGCTAACATAATATGTCAAGTTTTGTTTACTAAGAGAATTGATTTTGCAGTAGATGTTTGTCTTCTTGTTTACTTTTGTAAAGTAGAACAGATTTTACACAAACACCCCATCCCCTGCCTCCCTATTTCCCTTTCACCCCCCCCCCCCCCCCCCCCCCCCTCCACGCCCCCTTGCCCCTTCTTCCCCTGAATCATCCCCCTGCTCTCTCTGTGTCCCCTCTTCCCCTTCCCCTGTCCTAAACTTCCCCTTCCTTTACCCCACCCATCCTCCCATCCCTGATCCCCATACCCCCTCTCCCTCTTCTCCCCTCCCCCCATCTCCTCCAGTTCATCTATTCCCCATCCATCTTTTTGATCTTTCTTCTTTTATCCCCCATTCTGTTCCTCCTCCCAATCCGTGCTCCCTCCCCCCAAATCCCTCCCACCACCACCCAACCCCCACCTGTTCCCCTTTGACTTAAACCCACTTCAATATCTTGAAGAAAAAAAAACAGAATGAAAAAAAAAAAAGCAGTATCTGAATCTTGGATCCAACAAGGGATCTTTAGGATCTTCGGTCTAATGCTCTCCTAACTGAGCTATTCTGGCTGACACAAACAACAGTGGTTTTTTTCTTTCTTTTTTTTTTTTTTTTGTTTTCTGTCTTATCTTATGTGCCACCCCAGTGACATTCACTGATGCTGCTCATTCCAGCTCCACGTTCACAGCTACATCTGGCACTGTCCTGCTGCAGCACAGGGCACGGGGAACCCACTGGGAGCAATCAAATGTCGAGTCATCACGAGGCAAGCCACCACGGGAGGTACAGCACCGCTGCCGAGTCTCTGCAGTGGTGTACAGTGGTGCCTGTTCCGATCCAACTTTTTTCCATGCCGATCGATGAGGATGAAGGTAATGAAGATGATGCTGCTGTGGATTTCCTATCTTGTCTGAGACTAGTTGCAAAGTGAAACGACTGCAGGCGGAAATCTAAACAAATCTTAAATAAATGTCAGCGAACCGCCCAGAGAAACGTGGACAAACGAGTCACAAGACAACACACACGCGTTTCGACCTCTTAGGTCTTCCTCAGGTGAAATAAAGACGGACAAAATAACGAAAATGCACTTAGCTTTGATCGCTTCAGATTGCTTCTGAATTCAACGCCTTCCTTGCGCTGAACTCAGAAGCAATCTGAAGCGATCAAAGCTAAGTGCATTTTCGTTATTTTGTCCGTCTTTATTTCACCTGAGGAAGACCTATGAGGTCGAAACGCATTGTGTGTTGTCTTGTGACTCGTTTGTCCACGTTTCTCTGGGCGGTTCGCTGACATTTATTTAAGATTTGTCTGAGACTGCATGGCAGGGCTGTACTCTGCGCTTACTTTCGTGATATATCCCATTATCAATCAGGCCTGAGAGATACAGACACCTGCAGTGTTGGTCTGGCAGTTCAAGCAACACTCTCAGAGATGCATCCATTCAGTGGATGAAACTTGACTGTTGTTCCAGTCTTCTCTACTGAGCTGGTAGGCAAATCCTCTTTGTAGGAACAGTCAGAGCAGCAAAAATCCCACAAATCATGGCTCTGACAGGAATTTAACCCATGACCTCTCAGCTGGGAGCCCGTGACGCTAACCACTTTGACATAGTGTCTGGTAAGAAGAGTACTTTTTAATCCATGTAATGGCACTGGTGAGCAAGTTTGTCCATCTTGGGATCCCAACCTTGCTGTGCTTCACCATATGGTTGCAAGACAAATGCAAGTAATGCTACTTCTGGCAAAAAGAAAATCGCTTTTGATATGCCCATAATGCTAATGAGTTACTGTGCCACATTTGATGATCAGATGAAAAACCGCAGATGTGTATATCCAAAAACAAAGACAGACTGCACTGGACATAACCAGACAGTACACAATATATATACTAGATTATGATTACTTTTAGATTATATAGCTAACATCCACCTAAAATCATTTTGCACAGTTTACGCTAACTTGTTAAGAGTTAAAAACAAATTTGCTACATGAAAAGTACTATTAATTCACATGAGTAATCTATTAAAAGTGATTCTTTTGATGCCGCAGTTAAATCCTGATAGTTACTGTACAATTTTAGAGGACTTATTCAAGATGCTGAAACATTCAGTTTTCACAGGGATACTTAAACCAGCCCAGACTTAGCTCCAAAAATGCTCAGCCCCACGACACAAGCTGCCTTGAAGAAGAAGGAAAAAAAAAAAGTTTGAAGTAAAAATAACTGTTAAAACGTTCAAACGCGATAAAATTGCACATTTGGCAGTCTGAAAAAAGGTTGCGAAAAGGCCAAAAAGCAGTGAAAGATGGTCTTTACTGAAAATAAATGGCCCTGTTGGAGGATCTTGACCACACTTACTATTACAAGTTATCTCATACACTGTCTGATGCGGCAGCCATCTTGTAACAAACATCTTATAATTTATTTGGAATGAGCTAAAACTTTTACTTTTTTTTTTTCACTTCCATAATAAAATGTAGCATATTTTCTTTGCAAAAGTGAAATAAATCGTCTTTATTCAATTAGAAACTAATAAAAGCAAAACAGATTCACATCTACAACAACAGATCTCATCATATCCATGATGCCCAACAGAATGCCCATCAGTCTGATGACAGTACAGGGGAGAAAAAACTTCGTTCTTGAGGCTTTATACTTTAACAGCTCACTACATATCTTCAATTTATAAAGGAAGTTGAGCTGCTTATAACCCGGCCATGAAACAAAAAATTAAAGGCATGCTTGTTTTCTGTCAACAAGAACAGATACAGACACGTCTGATATCACGCTCTGTTACAATTTCAGGCTTAACAAGAAGGCATCAAGCCATGGGAACTAGTCCATTACACTACGCTTGCTAGGCCAGCAACACATCAAGTATGTGAACAGTTAAAGCTAAGCAAGAGAGGTCATGGAGGAGACAAACATAGGCCAGATTTACATGTATACCTAGCCTACATACCAGACAGGTGTAATGATGGCAATGCAAGAAAAGAGACAACCTGCTCTGAGGATCCAGGTACATCACCATCTGTTGTTGTAGTGCCAATGCTGAAGGCTTGTCAACAGGCTTCCATGACAAAAAATGTTCTTAGCCCATTTAAATCATATCTAAGCAAAAGGGAAAAAAAAAACAACTGAGGAACATAACATCACAAAAGCTGACAGCGCAAGGGAAAGAACTTGTAAACAGATGTCTGAAGATTTGCAAATCATGACATATTAACCCCCTTGATGCCAGCTGTTAGGGCAGCATTTGAAAGTGCTAAGTTTCCTTGCTGTCTTCTGTGAAATACAAACATATTATTGTTGACTCAAAATCAACACTCTCTTCTTCTCACAAGAAAGATCTATCAGTCCTGGATTTGGGAAGAAATAGAATACCACCCTGAACCTTCCTACCATTGTTGAGAAAATCAGTCCTGATAATTCTGGTGAAATTTACAGCTTCATACTAAATAAACAGTCCACTAGACTGCCTGGCCAAAATACAGATCATGAAACAAACAGACTATTTTAAACTGTTGGAAGAGTTACAAATCAAGGCCAACCACTCACCACAGCCAAATCAACGTGAAAAATCATGGCAGCATTTTTCCGTGCAGGCCCATGATCTGTGGTGGCTTCAGTTCGTCGACCCCATCCCTGGCGGAAATAGGAGTAGGCTGCTGAGGCATCTGGCACTGGAACGGTCGTGGCTTTCTGCACAGGAAAGGTATGTGGTTCAACTACCTTCCACTGCAACTGTCAATGTACATTAGATAGCTGGAAATTGGAAATGAAAGAAAGGAAAACGAAAAAGAAGAATGTGACGTAAAACTACATGGACAATAAGTTGATCTGTTCATGTTTCTTCCTCCCCACTCTAACTGAATACAAATGCTTCTGTTAACAAAATGGAAATGTTACTCAAATGTATGATAGCAGTACCTTATAATGCATATGCGTACATGTATACCATTGGTAACTGATGGGCATCTAAGTCAATATTTGGCAGTTATCAGTTTCAGCCATTTCATTACACCTCATTCATTATGAAGTCTTGAAACATATTGGTGATTAATGTAAATTTTGTATTTCAAGCTAACAACTAAGTTTTCATGGCACGTAATTCTCAAAATGAGATCCCTTTCAGCAATCTTCATGCATGAATAGCAAGCAAGTTGGTTGGGGCTTACTTCAACATGACAGGTGAAACAACCATAACACTCAAACAGTTCATCTATTGTGAGCTGAAGAGAAACATGCATCTTGTTTTGATTTTAACTTTATTCACAATGATGTGTTTGATGCAAAAAAGCTTCAGAGGCTGCAGTGTTTTACAGCATTTACTGACATGTCAAAGGCAACTTTTTAAAGACAAATATTTTGTTCATTTTTTTCAAAATCACAGCATGCTTGGTCAGTGGCAAAATGTTCTTAAAGTAGAAGAACATAAAAGCTGATGTAAACAAAACTGTAATCTAGCCTCACCTTTACATGTACACCTTTTTCCGCCGACTCTGTCAGGTCCAACAGTCCAGTGCTGCCCCCTACAGGGGAGTGAAGAAGATCCTTTATAAGCTCATTGTAGATTTCTACCATCTGTATGGTGACGTCAGGGTCCTGTTTGGTCATGCTTGTCTGGGGATGATATCGCTCTGAAACACAAACATCAATATGGTCGTCAGGGCATTGCAATCCTCACCACCATGAGTCTCTTTCCTGCTAATTCTCCTGTGTCTCAGTCTCACTGTCTGTTTACCAATCTCATCTACAATCGCTATGCTTGATGAATTCTTTTTTTAGTACTGCATACTAAGTACATTGTTTCTGATTTTTTTTTTTCCCCAGTACTGCATGCTACGTACGTCATTTCTTCATCAACTGAGGGTAGAAGTACAGAAAACCTTACGTTAATTTTTTACTCAAAAATCTCTCTCTCTCTCTCTCTCTCTCTCTCTCTCTCTCTCCCCTTCACAAATATGGCAAAAACTTTCTTATACACGGTACCTTTCTTAAGTGCTTTTAGCTTCCTTCTTTCACAATCAAGCTAGAACTCCACAGGAATCTGTTTTACAGCGAGTGGTACATCACGTGAAGAGCACCACAGAGCTTCCTCCTTGTAACAGGTGCAAGTGGGTGTCAACTGTGTGGCTTGTGTGAAACTGGCACAAAACTGTTTCTTCCGTGCAGCCACCAGAGGCATATGGTAAAAACTCTTTAAACTTTGGGTGGATTTGAAAAGGTTCGCTATCTGCGTGTTCCTGTCATGTAGCCTGATATCTTTCATATGGTTCTGAATTCTGGGTTTCATATCAGTGTAACAAATAGAAGCTCTTCGAAAATCTTCATTCACTGCATTCTCACAAATCTCAGGAAGTTGACTGATCAATTATCCCATTACTCAAAATGCCAACATGACCAGGAATCCAAGCAAAATCTGTGTTGTAACCATCAGATTTCAGACAGAAGTACAATTAAAAGAAAAATTCAGGAGCTGAAAGTGCTTGAGGCTACAGCCTGCAATGGCCTCCAGAAACAGAGACCACTTGGAGGGTTAGAAGTATGGATGGAGCTGTCATCAAGCACGAATATAGCATTTTTTTTCACTCTGAACAAACACAAAATATCTAAAACTATCACCAGTACCAGTTTCTTTTTGGTCGCTCTCAGTCAACAGTAAATATGAAAACAGAATTTTGTATTCCTTTGAGTAAACAGACATTTAAAAGCAGACAAAAAAAATTCTCTATCTAAAACCAGAAATATGAAAACATAATCTCTTATTACTCTAAGCAAGTAGAAATCTAAAACCAATCTATTCATCCTGTTCAATAGAATATGAGATCGATTTCTATCAACCACACAAGCAGACATGTAAAGACAGACACCATTTTCTCTTCCTTCCTCTAGCTCTCACCCTCGGACAACTTGGCAAAAAGATGGTCAAGTATCATCTGGACCAATCCTGCCTGGGTGCTACTCTCTCCAGCCAGTGTGAAGGATTTGCCGGAGCGCTCTCTCTCCACCCACGAGCAGGCAGGTATTGTAGCCAGCCAGGAACAGGTCCAGCAACGTTTCCACGGACAGCCTGAACACATCGTATGTGCTGGTGTTGGTGGCGTGCAGGGTCTGAAACCTGTGCAGTCCATACAGTAAGTGTTTTTCATTAGTAGGAAAATAAAAGGAGACGTGCATGCACATGCATGTGCAGACAAAATAGATGCAAACAGGCATGCACACACAATCACACATGTAGAACTATGCACACATATACGGCTCAGGTACGCCCAACTTCACAGACATGCATGCACGCATGTGCATGAACACACACACACACACACACACACACACACACACACACACAATGGAACTGGGAATTGATTTTATTGTGGTGTGTGTGTGCATGTGTGTTAGTCGCCATGAGACCCTGCGCATGCAAATCTTTATCAGAGCAGTGGCAAGAAGGAAGGAAGAAGTATGCTTAATTCTATGTATGAATGATACGCATCGAATATGTTTATGTGCTAATTGATTAATTATGGAATAAAGATTGTTTCTTCCTTTTCTAGCTAGTGCCTCTTTTTTTTGGACCATTATAGTATAGCTTCATTAAATGATTTCAGTTTTTCTTTTCTTAGTTAACAGACAATTTAATGTTAAATGTAAATGTATTGTGATGCTAAAAATGAACAAAACTCCAACACAACTTGACATTTAATATTTGTAACTTCTCAACTCATTTTTTGTTTCTAATGTTACATCATCAAAAACAGTTATCATTCCTGTCGTTGTTACACAATGAAGAAAAAGAACAAAAAAAAGGCCATGAATGAAAGACTTTAAACTTCTTCAGAGCCACTGTCATGATCAAATACATACCACAGCAAGGTGCATTACCGCATTACCGTTCAGTTTCTGTACTACTAGTGCAAGCCTCTACTACAGCCGCCGTACGAGGGTTAATACACTTTGGTATATGGTGGAAGCAAAACAAAGCTTTTATGAATACAGCTAAGAACCACTTTCAGTTTCATCTATTCATTCTTTTCATTTTTCTTCAATGATGCATGATATTTGCTTCAAAACTGCACCTACAGTGACTAAAAACAACTGCCACTGGGAAATCAAATGAATGCCAGTAAATCTGGTGGCAAAAACATTTACATCTACGTGGTGGCGCCCTCGTCGTAGGGAGAGCTCAATATACTATCATTAACACTATAACAATAGTGCCAATGACCCACAAAGCTTCATCACAAGCCCTTACCCAAAGTAGGGTCCCCCGCGCCTGTGCCGCCACTCTCCCTGAGGCCTCAACCAGCAGAGCGGCTTTGCCCTCCCCCCGGGACTGGGGGCGCATGCGTCCCACCACGTCAATATTCATGGTGACCGCAGGTATTTACCTATCTCTTCTTTCTCCCACTCCCTTGGGTTCTCTGCCTGGAAACCGCCTTGTTTGGGCTGCCTCCCTGTTGTTGCCCGGTGACGTTTTCTCTGGCCTGGTGTTTTTTTGTTTCTGTCCTCCCTTGGCTGTTTGGTGTAGTCTGATCAGCAAGCTGCTTCTGTGCCCATTCTCCCTCTACTGATCGCCTACCCCTAGAGTCTTCTCTTCTCTCTGGGGGACTGTCATTTTTTTCCTAACTCAAAGTCTAGTTGTTGTGTGAGGACTTTGTTGTCTCCTGAATGTCTGGGTGACGGAAACTCTGCTGCTGGCCTCCTGAAGAACGAGCGGGGCGCTCCTGTTTTAGTGGCAGGGGAGTATAGTTTATCCCCTGATTCTGACACACACACTCTAGCTCTGGACGGGGTCTTCAGCAGTCCATGAAACCTCCTCAGCTCTAGAGTGGGTGGGTTCTTTGCGTTGTGTGGAGGCAGCTCTTGCCTTATTTGCCGGGGCACTGATCAGTGGGTGAGACGGTGACCCCCTCTCCAGTTGTTTGTTTGGGTTGAGAGGCTGGTCCAGTGACAGGGTGAGACCCGAGTGGTGGTGCTCTGGAGGTGGAGGGTTGATCGGCCCTGTCAAGCAGGAAGGAAACTGTGGGTGATCTGGGCTTGGTGGGTCTTGAACCTTGGTCTTCCTGCCTGAGAGATTCTGGGTATTCCTGGGGCCTGGGTCTCTGTCCCCTGTGCCCTGGGAAGATGGATGACGATTTATGTAAATGAGTCACAAGACTTATTATAAACAGACTTCCTTCCTAAAGGATATGGAGACAACCATGTCTCAGCTAGAATACTGTAATTCAAAACCAGGATTCCAGTGAAAAGGATAAACACATTC
>JADBJO010000016.1:192500-197500 GCA_016801955.1 Conus betulinus
CCTAGCAAAAAGGTTGACGGTATGCATGACAAAGTGATATGCTTTATTTATAACCCTTCTCTCTATAGACACGAAATCGATAACAGTTCAGTAAATAACCTTAGTGTTTCAGGGTAAGAATCGATATAAGTTTACAACAGGGACAGCATTGCAGACCATCCATCCCCACTAACCCGAACATTTTGGGGAACGGGGGAAGGGGCTGGGGGGGCTTGACTATCCCCCTCCCCTCTTTTCTCTTTCCCTCTTCATTTCCGTCCTCATCCTTCCCCACTTTCCCTCCAACCTACGAGAAGCCCCGTACCCCTAGCCACCTTCGCTTTTCTACGTACCTCGTCCCTCTTCACTTCCCCTGCTCTCTCTCTCTCTCTCTCTCTCTCTCTCTCTCTCTCTCTCTCGTTTTGTTAGTGCACTTCCGTGTGACAACGGTATAGCCCACCAACCACCAAGGCGTATCGTCATGAACAAAAAACCATAACCATTGTTGTCATGCCCAATAACAGAAAGACCGTATGCACAGCAGTGCTGGTTATGAGACAGATAACTTAAATATTCATATCCATGGAGAAGACTAGGTAAGGCTGAAATGTAACAGCCGTTTCACTTGGTTAATCGCAATCGGGGTGTAAATCCATCGTTAACAATGGTTAAAATTCCACCCTATTTCGATGCAACAACAACAGAGTGCATTAAAAAACCAAACAGCACTGAAAAAAAAATGGACTTCTGAATTCCGTTCTAGCGGTTACATTGTCACTACCTAAGTAACCAGTGGGTGGCAATATTAGCCTGAAAGACGACACCACCACCACCACCACACCACCACCAACAACAAACAACAACAGCAACAGCAACAACATCAGCAAACCACTCACATCCACAGTGACGGCAGCCACGAGGTAAGGGTTGATGATGCCAGCGGTGACGCCGATGGTGCTGATGACGGTGCAGATGTTGGCGGCGTAGCGGGGGGCGATGTCGAAGGGGTTGACGAAGAACCCCCCGGTCATGGCCAGCCCGGTCACCCCAACGGCCAGCGTCAGCAACGCCACCATCGCCGCTACCTGCTGGCACTGCAGGTGACTCATCACCACCAGCAGTACGGCGGGCACGGTGAAGGCTGGAAGGAAGGAGGTATAAACAGAAAAATGAGCAAAATGATGGAAGGAAGAAGGAATCAATGGAGAAATGAGCAAAATGATGGACAGAAGGAGGGATCAATGGAGCAAGGAGTAAAATGATGGAAGGAAGGAGGTATAAACAGAGAAATGAGCAAAATGATGGAAGGAAGGAGGGATCAATGGAGAAAGGAGTAAAATGATGGAAGGAAGGAAGGAGGTATAAACAGAGAAATGAGCAAAATGATGGAAGGAAGGAGGGATCAATGGAGAAAGGAGTAAATGATGGAAGGAAGGAGGTATAAACAGAGAAATGAGCAAAATGATGGAAGGAAGGAGGGATCAATGGAGAGAAAGGAGCAAAATCAGTAAACTGTTAAGAATGTTGAAGGTTGCATAGAAGTAATTGTAAGAAATAAGTAGATAAATACCCGAATTAGAGAGTGAATTTATTTAGCTTGTAGGTGACAAAGCAAGCCATATTAGCGCTGATTGATTGACTGAATGAATGAATAAACGAATGCATGAATGGATGAATAAATGAATGAACATACATGTGTGATAACACACAAGTGCACAAAGATCATGAATACATAGAAAAATGTAATTTGTACTGTTAAAAGGAGCAGTAGCATGAGTCACTATACCCGTCCACAGTAGACAGATGCGCCGTTGTTCAGTTATAAATGAAGAGTGAAATCAAGCAGGAAAAAATGAGTGAAAAAGTAAAAAGATTTATCGGTTGGGAAATGAAATAACACGAACATAGAATTAAAAAGAAAGACGTGACAAACCTACCTTTAAATACATTGAAAACACACACACACACACACACACACACACACACACACACACAGAGAGAGAGAGAGAGAGAGAGAGAGAGAGAGAGAGAGAGAGATTACAGAAGGGGGGAGAGAGAGAGAATGAGAGATTACAGAAGGAGAGAGAGGGAGGGAGGCAGGGAGGGAGGGAGGCAGGGAGGGAGAAGGAGGAGGAGGAAGGACGAGGAGGGAGGGAGAAAAAAAGAAGGAGCAAGATGGAGGACAAAGAGGAGAGAGGAGCTGAGGAAAGAAACGGAGGACGGAGGAGAGGAAGACAGAGGAGAAGAAAGAGAGGTGAAGAACAAGAAGGTGGAGGAAGAGATGAAAATGGAAACAGAGAAGGAAAAAGATGGAGAAGGATACAAGTACAGGCCAAAGAAGGACGAGGAGGAAGAGAAAGGAAGAAAAGGAAGAGGTGGAGGAAGAAGATAAAGGGGGGGGGGGGGGAGGAGGAGGAGGTGAGGGAAGGAAGGGGTGGTAAAAAGAAAGAGGGCGGGGGGAGAAAGAAGGATAAGGTGGAAAAAGGGGGAGGGCGGGGAGGAAAAAAGAAAGAGGAGGAAAAAAAAAAGAAGAATGGAGAGGAAGAAGGGGGCAGACGAAGGACGAAGAGAAAGAAGGTGGAAGACACAAAAAGAGGAGGACAGGAAGAAAGAAGGAGTAAGGTGAAGAAGGAGATGGAAGATGGACGAGGATGAAGGAGGAGGATGGAGATTAAAAGAAAGAGGAGAACCGGTTAAAAAGGGGGATGAGGAAGAAGTTGGAAGAAGGACATGAGAGAAGGAGGAAAAAGATTAAGAGAGAGAAGGATGGAGAAGACGAAGAAAAAAAAGAGAAAGAAAAAAGAAAAACGGGGAGGATAAAGAAGGAGAGCAAGGAGGAAGAAACAGAGTTGGGGGGGGGGGGACACAAAAAAAAAAAAGGGCGAAGAATAAGAGAAGGGAGGACAACGAGAAGAAAAGAGGATGAGGAAGAGAAGCAAGGGAGAAAGAGGGAGGAAGGGGGGTGGGGATAGAAGAAGGGGGACGAGATGAAGAAGGAAGAAGACTAGAAAATGAAAAGGACGTTGAGGAAGGAGGAAGACGGGGAGAGAGATGGAAAAAAGAGAAGGAGAGGAGAAGATCGATGGGGAAATTGAAAAAAAAACAAACAAACAAAAAAAAAACAAGCCCCCTACCCATGGAGGTGGACAGTCTCCTGACGGCCAGTTTAGACAGCAGCTGGCGCTTGATGATGGCGTCAAAGATGAAGCCCGTGCCAGACACCACCAGAAACAGGGCGATGTAGGGCAGCATGGAGTACACCCCGTTCTGCGACAACGACAACAGCACACACCCAGGCGTTAGCGCAGTGACCCCAAGACTAAAAGTCCAACAACGCGACAGGCAAGGGAGGTAAACGCAGTATGTCAGCAGGCAGTGGGAGTAGTTACGTGAATTCATGCGCTTGGCGGGGGAAATACTTGATTTAATACTATTGTTCGTTCATGGCGTGTATGTATAATCACTGACGGGGTGTTCATTGTGAAGCCAGAGTTGAAATAAAACCACGATCTCTCTCTCTCTCTCTCTCTCTCTCTCTCTCTCTCTCTCTCTCTCTCTCTCTCTTCGTTCCCTGGCTACAACTCCACGGTTCACAGGTGTGACGTTTGGATATGCGATCGTTTTCGTCCCATGGAGCCACATTTCGTCTTTAAGGTGATGATCAACGGCTCCAGCGCCTGTGTACTTTACTTTCGAGTCATCTATCCCACCAGCATTCGAGGGTTCAATCTATGAAAGATAAAATGGGATTTAACGTACGTGAAAAGGCAGAGGTTTGTGTGTTGATGTGCCGTGTTTTTGTTCATGCATGCATTTACACACGGGTTCTGTGTTTAGTCTCATCCAAAGAACAGTGAAGAGACTATAAAGGACTTTATTCAAAAGAGATAGTCTCTTCAATCTGGTTTATTTCGAGTGGAAATCGAACCCCCGAAACCCGGGCAACCACGCTCCAGAACATGACGCTGCTGTCTATCTTTTCTGCATAGTGTATGCGGGGTATGTTCGTGTTTCCAGAAACCACCGAGAACTGTACTAGTGTGGATCATGGGATCTATAACGTGTGTACCTTATCTTCAGCACATATAGGTCGTCATACAGTGTACACGGCGGCTCAGCCTCTACAAAGTCTGCTATCGAACCTCAGACCTGATACTGAGAGGCCAATGTTGAAGACCTCATCAGAAAAAGAACAATGCCGGGAAGTATTGGGTACACTTTGTTCTGTACGGATCAAAGTAGTATTGACATTGCCACAGACAACTAGGAATACCTTGGCTGATATCGAGCTCCGGACATTCAGAACTGAATGACATTGCACACAACTACTGGGTAATGAGGATACCCGCAGAATAAATGTCAGTGACATTATCAGAATGCCGACTGAGCACATATTGAGAGAGAGTGGACTGATTGCTGTGACTGCACGGGTAGGGGCACCAATGGTCCAACAGTTAGAGCGTTTGTCCGCGGAGCCGACGGTCGTGAGTTCGAACCACCCATGGGATCGGATTCTGTCAGCTTGTGTGAAGCGTCTCTGTTCACCCAGCAGTAAATGGGTAATTGATTCTGTTCGAAAGTGTCAAGGCGGCGAAGGAGATGGACGGGTCCCGCCTTATATCATACCATGCCCTAGACTCAGTAAACCTCTCACACATCACCGCCCGTACCGCCAATAGACTATGGGAACTTTGTCCTATCCTTTTTTAACCCAAGAGTTGATTGCGACCCAGTTTCTTTTTCCTAAATCTAGTCACGTATTTGGTATATTCAGTAACTGCAGCAGCAGCAGTAGCAACCGCAGCAGAAGTAGCGATGGCAGTATTACAATAAAGACGAGTGCCGTTGAAATGATCTAGTCATTACTGTTATCGGTATGAAGGCTCTCTTGAAGGTATCATTTGTTATGATTCATTCTGCAACTGCTGCCATTTGCTTTCTAACACTACCCTTGGTACTACTGCTTCTGCTGCTGTTGGCACTTCTGATACGACAGCATAACAAAACACAGATTCATTGGC
>JADBJO010000016.1:202500-207500 GCA_016801955.1 Conus betulinus
AATCGCTCCCGTCCTTCAAAATTCTCGGTGTTCCGAACGACAAAACATATCACTATTAAGCACTTTGCTCTTGACTTTTAAGCGGATGATGGGGTGGGGAAGGTGGCAGTGGGGACGGGGAAGGCGAGTCTGGATCAGAACTACCTCCCACCCTGTTCCAAAACCTCTTCCCGGTGAGTGATTCGGGGCATGGTCCAAAAAATCAACCCATAGAGTCAAGACAGACAGACACGACCTCAAATGTATTTTAATAAGTTGTGTGAATTTTTTTTTTTAATCTGTTTTGAGAGGACCTCAACGAAGTGACAGCCTTAATGTGGCCTCTTGTGGACGTCTGTCTGTCCGTCCGTCCGTCTGTCTGTCTGTCTGTCTGTCTTTCTTTTTCTCTCTCTCTCTCTCTCCTGTCTCCTGTCCCCCCCTCTCTCTCTCTCTCTCTCTCGTTTTATTTTACATTTTGATACTGATCCAAAGTACAGGTCTGATTCAGCATCCGTTTGACGATAGCAATGATCTGTGCTTTCCTAACTGCGTCTCTAGTTTCATCATTTCAGTTGGGCAGAGTAGAGAGGTAGGCCTACATTACTGGATCAAAACAGCGTATTTTTAGGCAATGTTCGGACCTACTTGTGACAGGGAGAGAAACCAACTGCAGTTAAGCACTGCACAAACTTCATGAACGGATCCAAGGGAACACTGTTCATCTTTTATGCCGTGTCTGTCGCAGTCGTATTGTTATCACCAACAAACCCCACCTGAGGTTGAAAATGTCCACTTAGCACGAACCACTGCGCTAACTTTGGTTCCAGGACGTCATCTTACTATGTCTCTGCTCCCAGTCAGTCTCTTCGTTAAGGCAGTGGACCTGAAAAGGCTGTAAACAGCCAGCCAGTGACACTGCCGGAAACGGGCTTGAGCAGTGTTCTCTTACATCAGAGATCAGCAACAGCGGTTTGCGTTTGTCTCCTCACAAAGATTTTCTGGAACATCATCTTCATCATCATCCTCATCGATCAGCATAAAAAAATGTCTCAGATACTGTGGCCCTTTATGCCCTGCTCACATGGAGACCTCAATTTCGATTGCCTCTCCGTGTGCGCACCTTGGTTTGATTCTATCGGGGATCACCGGTATTAGCAAATCCAATGCGGACTGTTTGACGAACGTGGTGGCGCCCTCCGGAACGAGAGCTCACTCACACCGGTTCGGCGACTAAGCCATTGTTGTCGTCAGTAAGGAGTTTAGTAAGTGGAGTCCTGCGTGTGTTGGATCAGAACAGGGGCCACTAAACACCCCCAGAGTGACTCGGCAGCAGCAGCGCAGTGTCTCCTCCGGCAGGTTGCCTCAAGACGACTTGACGCTGATTGCCGGTGCCGAGGCGGGGCTGTGGCTGTGGATGAGGGATCGAATGAACGGCGCGGATGCAATGCCACTGAGGTGGCACAGGTAATGGGACACAACAACAACAACAACAACAACAAACAAAAAAAAGGAAAGAAAGAAAAGAAAAAAAAAAAACTCACTCACCGTACACCCGCCCATGACGATTCTGAGGGTGAAGACGGCCCAAGGGGAGAGAAAGGAGGCGGGGTGACAGAGGATGTGGCACACGGACATCACGGCGATGCTGCTGCCCACCGTCAGCCTCACTCCCAGGCGACGGATGACGTAATTTCCGGGTATGAGGAAGATGGTGTAGCCGATGTAGATGGAGCACAGGATGAGGCCCTGCATCTGCTTGTCCCAGACGAACGGTCCGTCCTGTGAGACACACACAGCTGTACAGAACGAACGGTCCGTCCTGTGAGACACACACAGCTGTACAGAAACGAACGGTCCGTCCTGTGTGACACACACAGCTGTAGAGACCGTTTACACGACTGTTAGATCATGACAGTCACTTTTCTCATTACGGACACACAGTGTTCCCATGATCTAGCTTATCTGGGGACAGCTGAGGAGCAGGGCGTTGTTGTATGCCCGATCTTCTCTCGAAGCCAACATTATCCGGAGGTTCTCATCTCACTTCTTTGAGCCCCTTTACTTTTCTGTTTTGTTAAGGTGTAAGAGATCCCAATCAACTCGCACACACACACATACACGCGCGCGCGCGTGCGCACACACACACACACACACACACACACACACACACACACACACACACACACACACACACACACACGTACGCACGCATGCACACACACACACACACACGTACGCACACATACAGACAGGCGCACGCACATACATACACACACGCAAACGCACGCGCGCGCGTACACACACACACACACACACACACACACACACACACACACACACACACACACACACACTTATTTGATGTGCCCTTGCATACGAGCAAATCCACATGGACTAACTGTGGAACCGCCTGCTCGAATTTACTTCCGCCCACCCCAATCCCGCATGGTAACGCTAACTGTCACGAGTTTTCTGTGCAGTACGTGTCACCGTTACAGGTTTCTCGCGCAAGGTCATCACACTTATAGCCACGGGTTTCCCGTGCATGAGGTTACCACAAGAGTGTCATGGGTTTCCTGAAGCTGGGTCACGCTAAGTCTCACAGGGTTTCCCGTGCACAGTCATCTGTTAGTGCCACGAGTTTCCCATGCATGGTCACGTTAAACGTCATGGATTTCCCGTGTTCAGTCGTCATTTAGAGTTACAGGTTTTCCTGTGCACGGTCACGCTTAGTGTCGCGGGCTTTCTGTGCACAGTCACAACCGAGTGTCACGGACTTCCCATGCATGGTCATGTTAAGTATCACAGGCTTCCTGTGCACGTCACACTTAGTGTCACGGTTTTTTTGTGCATAGTCACCACTTAATGCCACAAGTTTCCTGTGCATGTCACGCTTAGTGTCACGGGTTTTTTGTGCATAGTCACCTCTTAATGCCATAAGTTTTCTGTGCATGTCACGCTTAGTGTCACGGGTTTTTTTGTGCATAGTCACCTCTTAATGCCACAAGTTTCCTGTGCATGTCACGCTTAGTGTCACGGGGTTTTTTGTGCACAGTTACCTCTCAATGCCACAAGTGTCCTGTGCATGGTCACGCTTAGTGTTATGGGTTCCCCGTGCACGGTCACGCTATACTGTGAAAGGTTTCTCGTACATGGTCACGCTAACTATCATTTCCTGTGTATGGTAACTACCAAGTGTCACGGGTTTCCTGTGCAAGGTCATGCTCAATGTCACAAGTTCACCTTGTACACTCATTACTTAAAGCCACGAGTTTCCAGAACACGGTCACGATTATTGTAATGAGTTAACCGTCTATTGTCACGCTTAGTGTAATATCTGCGCAATGAGTACAATATTTAGCCTATGTCGCAGTTCATTTTTTCCTTATTATCACTATTTGATTTGGGTTTTTTTTTTCTCGACAATAACATTTAATCAGACATCTTCAGATATTTTTTGTTGTTCTTGTTGTTCAACTGGTCAGGAAATGTAGCAAGGAGGTGAAGAAGGTGAAACACGGGTGAGGTGGGGAAGTGGGGGGGGGGGGGGGGGGGGGGGGGGGGGGCTTGGAAACGCTACCCGCTCGTTCCTTTGTTCCATCACCCTCCCCTTACCTCCCTTGATCCGTGTCTAACGACCCAAACACCCACCTCGTCGCTGTTAGGGACCTGGTCCTCCTCTTCATCTGATGCCTGGCAACGATCGTCGTCATGGTGAACGCGTGACTTGTTGGGTGTGTGGATGTAGCGGTCAAGGATGTGACTGATGGTGGAGCTACCGTTGACCTGGGTGGTATAACCCTCGTGGTATAACCCTGATAACAGCGGCCACAGTAACCGGATAATGTCAGTGCGCATCTGACTCGTACACGGTTATCATCTACCGTGCCTCTGTTCAGGACACACTTTCTTCTTCTTTTTTTTTTAATTATGCATCTGCAAGGCTGTGCCATCTGCATGCACGCACGCAAGCACGCACGACACACATACGCACACACGCACGCACACACACACACACACACACACACACACACACACACACACACACACACCACAATACAACACACACCACAACGCCACATAGAGAGAGAGAAAGAGCGTCAGACAGACAGACAGAGATTAAAAAATTTCTGCTTTAAAAATACAACCAAAATGCATATTAAATTATAGAGGAAACAATCCAGGAGAAAGAATACCTGAAAACAAAGAAAGAAACAACAAGAGAATCAAAGGCAGGAAATTCATCTGTAGGCCTACAACGCATTCCTTTTTGATTACTTTGATAAATGACAAATTTGTTTTGAAAGAATTCGGTCTTCTCTCTGAGCTACGCACAAACAAACAACAATTTCAACTCCACGTTTGCAGCATAAATGCGTCGGTTCATGCTGGACTCACCTTGACTCTCAACGTGCTGCACGTGTGCAGTGCTGTATGGTTGACCATACACACTATAGCCAGGGACAGCGACACACGTTGAAAAATACACCATGCACATACCGGTGCAGGCGAGGTAGGACAGAATGAACCCGTGTCGACCGCCATCTGGGCTGGCCCTGTAACATGTGTAACACAAAAGTCGCTAGAAGGTAGTCCCTGGGTTTATAAAGGACAGAGCTGGTTCAGTTTGGCAGGCACCTGTCTTGTCTACAACACGTATGACACAGGGTGAACCATGAAGATTAAAGTTGCTCCTGAAACAGGCATTGTCAGTCTCCAGTTTAGTAGACATCTCTCTGACCCTGTAACATGTATAACATAGGCAAGCCATGCTGAGTGCTGCTTCAAGAAGCCCAGGACTAAAACATTGTCGTTCACTGTAGTACGATGTAATAGACAGATATCTCACTGGCCCTATAACTTGTCTCACACAGAATGAGCCATGTGTGGTGCTTCAAGCTGCCCAAAGCGCAGGAAATTGTTGATCTGTTTTTAGACATCTCACTGGCCCAAAAACATGTTTAACACAGCTTGAACTGACTGCCGTTCAAAATAGTCCTGAAATGTGTCTGTAACATCGT